>JAQQZR010000817.1:0-12900 GCA_030068235.1 Notoglanidium macrostoma | reverse complement strand
CTTAAAATAGGCCTGTGATCATTATAGCACAACTTTGACATAGAAAATGGTTTTGTTTTTAGTGAACAACATATATATACAATTTATATAACCAACTACTACAACATACCTGCATACACACATACAATCCTTTTACTGAGGTGTGTTCTGCAGCTGCACATAGCTCTATAAAAGTAAGAAAAGACAAAAAACTTAAAAATATCCACGTATTTAGTCGCATGGCTCATCCCCTCACACTGTGAAATTGGCGCCAAACCTGCCGCTCCCTCGGGAATAAAGCGGAGCGCGATTAACTAAATGGCGTTAAACATTTTTCAAAAATACAATAACTAGTGCTACAAGTCATGTACTTTCTCCTTTCGGTACTAATTCTCTAAGAACAAAGATTATTACCCAAAAATAATCACACGATCTATTGAGCTTTTCCGTCAGCTTACCTCCAGCAGTGCGCGAAAGCTTTACTAGTGATACAGATGATGCCAATGGAGAAAAAAGAAAAGTGAGAGCTTTGCAGTTGCATGCAGGGAAATGTAGTGTGAAAAATAGTAGTTCTTTTAACAATAACAACATTTAAGTAAAACATGGAACAATTTACTTCATATAACAAATACTACATGATAACCTAATCCTCACAGCAATTTTGTAGGAATCCAAAAGAAAAAATATATATATTATACATATATTTGTTATTTCATTTCTCTCTCTGTTACACTCACTCCCACTGAATTCTGACAAAATTGTATACACACATGGGCCACCCAATGCATAAGAATACAACTGTTTGGGTTCTACAGTAGGGCTGACTATCTGTTAAGTATCCAATAAGGATGAAGCGTTAGGAGAGTGACGTCAGGCCCTCCAACCAGCTACCAGCTGCAGGATGCCTTTTACATCCCCCGCAACCCAAAACCACAGAAAAAAAGAAGAATGTAAGTCACTGCATTTGCTGGTGTCCCTTATATACAGAAATCATGAGTACTCAAACTGTTGCAAAGCAAAACACACGAAGTAAGGAACATCTAACTCTTAAGGGCCTGAATAACTGACTTGTAGGCTATCTGAAAATTTTCCCCAAAATTCTTAGCAATATCCTGCCTGGACATTGTATAAATGGGTCTGTTTACAGGCTTAATGGCACAACCTACACGGGTGCTGAAAGGACTGTCTGTACATATATTTGTTATTTCATTTCTCTCTCTGTTAAATGAGGGAGGCAGCCTCTCTCTGGTAGGATACCGGCTTCCTACAGGTACATACATCCCACTGTCCTCCAATAATAACCTAGCAGTTGGTGCCGATGCAAAGGAAGGTGTCTCAATGCTCCCTGTGGTCACATCCATGACTGGACTTTTTGTCTCTGATGTGGCTGAATTCGGTACCTGAGGTTGTAGGTGATCGGTTTCGTCGACAAGTGCATCTAAAGAATCTCCAGGAGACAGCTCCACAGTCACTGGGGAAGTCTGCAGTAATTGGTCTACATGTCTCCTCCACACAGTGTGTACTGTATACGATACTGGTTCAGTGCGTGTGATGACAGTGGCAGGAGACAATTTAGGTTCAAAATGGTAGTTCCTTGTCAGTACAGAATCTCCTGGAGTGAAAACTCTATCTTTGGCCTGTTGTTCCCTACGTATAATCTGTTTTTCCTGTTGATGCTGGACAATGTCTTTCACTGCAGGGGGCTTCAAAGGATCAAAGGCGGTGCACAATTCTCTCTTTAGCATCAGGCTAGCAGGAGATGTCTTGGTAGTTGCATGAGGACTACTGCGATAGTTTAGCAGGAAGTTGTGCATTCTCTGATGAAGTGTTCCTTGCCCTTGTGATGCTTTCAGTGCATGTTTCATAGTCTGGACAAACTTTTTGGCCAGCCCATTTGTAGATGGGTGATAGGGAACTGACTTAATGTGTTGTACTCCATTATCTTGTAGAAATTCAGTCATTTCCTGTGAAACAAGTTGAGGTCCATGGTCAGAGACTAGCTGTGCAGGGGATCCAAAACGACTGAATATTTATCCTAGCCTCTCAATTGCCTTCCCTGTAGTGGTTGATCTCATGATGGCCACCTCAGGCCATTTACTGTGTGCATCAACAACAACAAGGAACATTCTATCCTCAACCATCAATGCAAAATCAATGTGTACACAATGCCATGGTTCCTGGGGAAACTCCCATGGGTGAAGAGGAGCTAGTTGAGGGTTGTTTGGACCTTTGTGGCAAGATGAACAGGTTTTAGCCAATCCTTCAATCTGCTTGCCCATGCCTGGCCACCAAAAGTATCTTCTTGCTATTTCCTTCATTCTTACAATTCCACTGTACCCTGAATGAAGTTGTTGCAACACTCTGGTGCGAAGTGATAATGGGATGATCACCCGCCTTCCCCACAGCAAGCATCCTGACTGGACAGACAGCTCCAACCTTCTCCTAAGGTACGGTTTCAGGTTTGTATCATCCCCAGCAGGTCGACCTCTGACTATAATGTCCACGACTACAGGTAACTCCTTTTTTAACTGTCCAGCTGTAACAGGTGCCTTCTCCACCTCCTTGAAGTAGAATATGTCCACTGTGTTTGCTGTGCTTGGCTCTGGCCTTGTGAGAGGGAGTGGCAATCTGGATTGTTCATCTGCATTACAATGAGAGTCTGACTTGTGATACTTTGTCATATGAATGTGATGATAACAACAAAGCCCATATTTGCAATTGGGATGCAGCCAGATATGGTATTCCGGTGTGGGGACCAAAGATGGATGTAAGAGTTCGATGGTCAGTTAGGAGAACAAACTTCCTTCCATACAAGTACAGATGGAATTTACGAACTCCAAAAACGATGCTCAGAGCTTCTCTCTCTAACTGTGCATAATTAACCTCTGCTTTGTTCAATGTCCTGGATGCAAAAGCAATTGGATTTTCCTGACCATTTGGCAGTACATGAGAGATTACCGCCCCCACTCTGTAAGGGGAGGCATCACAAGCAAGCTGAATTGGAAGTGCCGGGTTGAAATGTGTCAGGACCTTCCATGTCATTAGTACCTCTTTTGCCTTTTTGAAAGCTTCCTGGCAGTTGGTTGTCCACTTCCATGTTTTATCTTTGTGTAGCAATTCATGCTGAGGTTGTAGTTGATGATGGCAGTGATGCCAAATTGGGGCTGAAACGTCCATAGTAATTTAACAATCCTAAGAATGATCTCAACTGACTGACATTCTGAGGTGTAGGTGCATCCAAAATAGCTGCGATTTTTTATGGCGCAGTATGTATCACCTTAGCATCAATCACATGTCCCAGATATTCTACAGACGGTTGGAAGAAATCACATTTCCCCTTTTGTACTCTTGACCCATATTCCTTCAGTCTTTGCAGAATGGTATCCAAGTTGCACAGAGGCTCTTCATCATTTTCTCCAGTGAACAGGACATCATCAAGGTAGCACTGCATTCCTGTCTACCCACTGAGGATTTGATCCATAGCATGTTGGAACAGTGCAGGTGCTGACATAATGCCAAAAGGCAACCTGCAGTTTCTGAAAAGCCCCTTGTGTGTGTTAATTGTTAGCATTTCTCGTGACTGTTCTTCCACATGCATTTGTAGATAAACCTTGCTGAGATATATTTTACTGAATTTTTGTCCCCCGCTCAGTCCAGCAAACAAATCGTCAATTAATGGAAGTGGATACTGTTCTGCAGATAACACAGGATTCAGGGTTACCTTAAAGTCTCCACAGATCCGGATTCCCCCATCCTTTTTGGATACTGGAAGGATAGGTATGGCAAACTCACTGACAGTCACAGGCTCTAAAACCCCATTCTTGACCAGGGTGTCCAAGTCAGCTTCCACTTTGGGTCTGATAACATATGGCACTGGTTTAGCTTTCATAAACACAGGTTTACTACCTGGTATGACATGTAGCTTCACTATAAAGTCTTTCATACTGCCTAGTTCATCACGGAAAACCTCTTTGTATTTGTCCAATAATGTCTGTAGGTTGGTGGACACGTGTCAGCTTCCTTACTGCTTGCCAGTCCAGGTGTATTTCCTTTAACCACACACGTCCCATTATTGCAGGATAATTTCCTTTGGTGATGTAAACTGGCAGCCTTGCTGTTTGGCCATTGCAATAAAAAGTTACATCCGTCATTCCCACCATGCGTACCCAATGTCCTGTATACCCCTGAAAAATGGTGTCGACAGGACGTAGAGGGAGGTGCTTCTCTGTATTTCATGTAGATTTTGTGAGACACAAGTGATGCCTTTGACCCAGTGTCTATCTGCATTTTCACCTGATGTCCTTCTAACTTAAGTTTCACCCAGTATCCTTCTGAGCACTTATCTTCATGTATGATCTGCACCAAATTGACAGTAGTAGGCAAATCCTCATCTGAAAAGTCACTACTTTCCTCACAACCGTGCTGAACTATGTGCACCTGTCTTTTCTTTTTATGTTTTACAGAATCCCTTTGTTCATTAGTCATTGAGCTTGTCCCTGTGCTCTTTTTATTTCTGCATGCTTGCTCTACATGGTATTTTCTTCCACAATTATGATAGTCCATATCCTTAAACCAGCATGTAGATGCCAGATGTCCCGATTTGCCACAGTGGAAACATGGCCTTTGTGAGTTTGGTTTCCCACTGCTGAGTATGTGCATTCTCCCTGTAGCATGTAACTTCTGGGCTTCCTTTGCCACCATTTCCATTGTAACACTGGTATAAATAGCTTTTTCAAGAGTCAAGTCACTTTCCGTGAGTAATTTCTTCTGTGCTGCTTCATTTCTCAATCCACACACAAGCCTGTCTCTCAATGTGCCATTTAAAGCATCCTTAAATTCACAATGTTCAGCTAGCTTATGTAATGCTGTTGATGTAAAAACACAGTAATCGATTCTCCCTCCTTTTGGTTCCGTTTGTGAAATCTGAATGTTTCTGCGATTACCAAGGGTTTCGGTGAAAAATGTTTTGTCAGTGTGTCCACGATTTCTTTGTATGTTTTACTACCTGGCTTTACTGGCTGAAATAAATTGCGTAGCAAGTTAAAAGTTTTGGGTCCCATTACACTCAAAAAGGTTGGCACTAGTTTCTCAGCAGCGATTCCATTAGTCCGACGAAGTAATCAAAGTGTTCAGTATAAGAGCTCCACTGCTCTATGCTTTCATCGAAGGGCCCGATCGTGCCAATAACTCCAGCCATGCTGTGTTTAAGCTGTCCGCCGTTTACTGCTCCGCTCCTCCCCCACAGCTAACTGAGCTGCGCCTTGCACACTGAACACCGGTGCTGTCTTTAGCCCTTCCAGCGAGGGAAGCAGAGAAAAACCAATTCTTTGCCGTCACACACGCCGGTTCAAACGTCCTCGTTGCCACTTTTGTTATGTCTAGATAACTCCCTTAACAATATGTGAATCAGGACAGAACTCCGACTGAACATAACTGCTTTATTTCCCCGACAGCAGCATGGTCCGTCTCATGGCCGGAAACAGCATAACAGCACATGCTCCTTAGGTGCTCTTCTATGGGTGCCATGTAGGCTCAAAATACACAACATACATGTCTTTGGACTGTGGGAGGAAACCAGAGCTGGTTCAGGGATTCAAACCAGCAACCTTTTGGTTCACCACTGTGAGGGGTGGTGTACAAACATACACTGTACCACTGTGCTGCCCACAATTCATCCTGTCCAACAAAAAGATCACATTTATAAGTGCAAATGATTGCAAGTGTGATGTATGTGTTACTTGTGAACATTCTCTTGACGTTGTGGCCAAGTCTTCACCTCAGTTGTTGGTACACATGAAACAAATATACATTTTTTCAATGTCACTAAAAGTCAGTGTGATGATAATAAAAGGAAAGTGGTATTTTTCTGAAATAGAGCCATGAGAAGCAAAAACATACAACAAAGTCTGTCAGTGAGCGTTTGTTAACTACTGAGGACTGAACATCAAAACCTATTTGAATACCTTATCCAATGCCACACATGCAGGAAATATTAAACTGCTGAACATCTAGTTTTAGTGCCCTTAATCTAAGAAGCAGGTAATTACAAATATTTATAAACAACCATGACTTCTTAACAGTAATGCGAATTGCTAATTTCTTAATCTTAGTTTCCAATTTTTTTTAATCTAATAGTCATTTGAAGAAAATTGTGACACTGCAACACTTACCTGCGAATTAAATCACCCCAGCCCTTATTCTAGATTTGGCCATTTGTCTACTGGGTTTTAATTTTAAGATATTACATAGAAAACTCACTGTAGCATTCCAACTGGTATCTGCAAGTGATTAAGGATGTGCTCCCTACAAAATGACCTGGTTAAAAATAGATTTTTGTTTAGAGGCCTACTCTGTCATCAAATCTACACTCCAACAATTTGATGGTAGACCTTCCAAGAGTATGACCTCCCACTCAGTGTTTGCTTTGGAAATACTTCCAAATATGTGAAGCATGTGTATAAAGTGTCATTTTGTTCAGAATATCCTTTTTATTTTATTCTCACTATAGATTAAGTGAATTAATTAAGTTTGTGTTGTGCTAAACTTCAGCCTCAGCTGGAATAACAGGATTGCTGGCACAGTTCACAAATTAAATTTAGCGCTTGGTATTTAGCAGCTGACACAGAGACTGACTGGACACAATGTGACAGAAAGCAGCAGAGCCAATTGACAAGTGAATCTGAAATGATTGATAGTTTTGAACTCTCAAATATTAATGACTGCCTAGAAGCTCTTCTCCTCCCTCCATCGCATGTGCTCTTAACTAGACTTGTGGAGCACCTTTGGTACTGTAAAGGTAAATAGAGAATGTTTTGAGTTGATTAATGTAAAATGAAATCTATTAATGTACAGTTGAGGCCAAAAGGATAAAGAACCTATATTGTCCATAACTTTCACACATTTCAAGTTACCATACATTCCCTATGTTAAGTAATTTATGGCATCTACCTAATTTTCATAAGAGTTTAATTCGATATAATAGCAAGCAGCTGGTCAAAGATTTACATACACTTTGTTATAATCTGGTGGCATTAACTTTTCCTTGAACTGCTTGATTCAAATTCATAGGGTGGCCTCTCACAGTACATTTTCCTGGAAAACTTTTTACCCATTCCTCCTGACAGAAATGGTATAACACTGTCAGGTTTGTGGGCCTCCTCGCTTGGACACGTCTTTTCATTTCAGTCCATAAATTTCTATGTGACTCAGGTCAGGGCTTTGTGATGGCCACTCCAATACCTTAACTTTGTTGTCTTTATGCTATTTTGTTACACTTTGGAGATTTGCTTAAGATAACTGTCCTGCTGCAAGGATTTCTAGATAATCCTCCTTTCTCATGAGGCTATCTGATTTCTGAAGTGCACTAGTCCCTTTTCCAAGAAATTACCCCCACAACATGAAGATGCCACCCTCATCCTTCACAATTAGAACGGTGATCTATGAATAAATAGTTCACCCTTATTCCTCCATACATAGCACTGATAATTATGGACAATTACAGTTAAATTATTTTTCCTTTGACCAGAGAACACTCTTCCAAAAGGCTGGTGATCACCTGAAAACTTCTTTTTTATTCAGGTCTTGGAGTTTTGGCTTCATCCTTGCACAGTGGATGCCTCAAAAATTTTCACCAGTTCCTTTTATGTTGTCTTGAGGTTCAGTTGAAGTTCATTTTTTAGGCCAACATTTATTCATCCCTGGGAGATTGGATGTATGCCTCTTTCATGAACAATGCAGTGTCTATGTTGTCCCATGTGTGGTCTGTTTGGGATTTGTATATTTGCATACAATTGTTTGTACCTGTACTTGTGGTACCTTTAGTTGTTTGAAAAGTGCATCTAAGGAGGAACTGGACTTGGGGAGAGCCAACATTTTTTAAGGTCTTGGCTGAGTTGCTTGGATTTTCCCATGGCATCAAGAGCAAAAAGGCACAGTCACTAAATTTAAGCCCTATTTCAGCTATCAATTTACTCTTAATTAACTTGATATTAGTAAAAGGATTACACTGACAATGTGCTCGTGCAGAGTGACATGAGCCAATTGTGGGTGTTGAACTCATGTATGCTGAGGAGGGCAGATGAGGAGAATGCTTTTTTAAAAAAGTGGTCTAAATTTTTTCATATTAATAATAATTCATATTCATGTTCATTGCACTTGTTTACATTTTCAGATGAAAAAAATTATTTTGCAGTCAACATGTTTTAATTAAAGAGTCAAAAGTTATGCTTTATTATCTCTAAACATTTTACCTCATCTTTTAATTTATCATTTTGGATCTGAAATACAACTGAAATAGGAGAATCATAATCAATAAAATTCAAACAATACCCAACTCTAGCCAACATGCCTAATTTATATTGGTTTAACAATCCTATATTGCTCAACTAAAATGTACTTAAAGCAACTATATCTCTAACTATAGATTACTAGGTCACATTGTCACTGAGGAGTTACCTACATTTAGCTAGCTGACTTTGTTCCACTAAGAGCTGGGTTTATATCATCTGGCTGGAAGCACCTTGGCTTTCAGTGACACAATGTGCTTGATATTGTAATTGTAAGATATCACATGTAAACATATAAACTTGAACATGCCCACAAACAACAATGTTGGAAGCACCAAGAGACTTGTATACCTTTAATGCATCTCTAATATAAACATTAAGAGTTTCTAAGTGATATGTATATATGTCCTGCCATTGCAGGCCAGGACCGTTTAAACACTGACACAGCGACAAGCTATCAGGAAATTCTAGAATTACACCATTTGGGCATTAGTTTATATGAATAACACTTCCTTTCTTTTAGTGGTTATCAATAATAAGTGGATAACATTTTGGCATACAACTATTTTCACTTGTAGCCCTTTTTGTTTAACCATTTTTCCTGAGATATGGATCAGAAACACTGTTGGACATGTTCACCATAAACGAACTCAGAATACAGCTGCTGAATTTAACTACATTGCGAACCCAAGGACTGCTGCATTTTATAGAAATGTGACTCAAGGACATGACCATTCACCGTCAGGAACTACTACCTGCATGGCAATCTACACACTGCACACCCTGACTGATTTTTCATTGTTGCTAGGCACATTAACCACATAAATATGAAGTCAGTGCTGCATAAAAATTCCACCAGCAGGAGATAACCTCAATCCCTGAATTCCAGACATCCACCCTCAACTCATTAAATAGGCTTGGGATGATTGATGATAGTATCAGATTGGGTATTTAAATGTCTGTTGGAAACTGTGGTTTGAATTTGGAAAAGGAATCAATATGTTATTTCAGAACTACTTCACTATATGAGAATTCAATAAATGTTTACATATCTGGCCATGTGCTCAGGGGATGTGCTAATCAATATTTTCTTGAGCCAGATGGTGTGTGATTCAACATGACTACCATCATCCCTGGGCCAAAGAAATCATCTGTGTCCTGCGTCAAATGACTACCAGCCCACAGCACTCACAAGCATCACCATGAAGTGTTTCAATCTGCTAGTCATGAGATACAAGAGAGCTGTCTTCCCACCACACTGGATCCATTTCCGTTTACCTACTGCCCTAATCGGTCAACAGAAGTTGCCATATCCTCTTCCATTTACATTTCACTGACCCACTTGGACAAAAAGGACAATGGACCTTGTTTATCAATCTTTTATAAAGTTGTGTGTAAATGTTTGCTGAGCCAGATTGGCCAACATTTCAGAAATGCTGATTTTCTTTACATTCATATGCATATATTTATGAATGATAATAATCTGTAAATTACTTGGTGCATAAATGGCACAGATGATTTGACACCCACAAAACTCCATAAAAGGCAAAGCTCACAGAGAAGGAAGCACAAAATTAGTAACATACAGCAAAAAAAGGAAGTACATTTGACTCATGTCTACAAAAAAATAGCAGTATAAACAGCATAGTCACAGACCCTGAAAATGACAAAATATGGAAAGAAACCAAAAGTCCTTACTGATGCTGCTTTAGAACAAAGGTAAGTCACTATGCTCAGAATGGTGGAGTACAACTCTAAGAGACATTATTTAAAATTTAAAGCAAATATGCAATCATTGTAAAATTTAAAAAAGGTAAAAATAATGCTTGTTATGTAAATTAAATGGATGGCTGAATTTCTCCCTTAACAAATGAATGATGCGGTGCTAATATACAGTAACGTAGGGTCTTTGTTTTGGGTGGAGGAATAATTCGTTGAACCCATGACGGCTTCTTCTCTGAGCCAGTCAAACTACTCAGGCCACTGCTGTGCCCAACACCCAGCTGGATTAATCATCACAATCTCATCACTCCACACTTGCACTTTCTTAAGCTTTCACTACTGATATTGCTACTATACATCTTTCCATCTTTATTTTTACTCAATCATATACAGTAGAACTTATAGTTTACAGACTACAGTTGGCACCTCATCAGCATCTGTCAAATTCTGTTCTTTTAATTAGCATGCACTGTCCTATGTGTTAATTTTTTTAGTATTGATTATATATTTTTTGCACTCATCTTAAAGTGCATTTGCATTTTATATGGTTCTGTCTACATTCTGTGTACATTCTGTATACATTCTGCATTCTACTGCACTGTTATATATTGCACCATGGTCCTCTTCCATGGATTTATATAAAGAAATGGCAATAAAACCCCACCTAACTTGAGTATAAGCTCCCAAGTTAGCAACTAGAAAACACTAAGCTAGCAGATCACTGCACAACTGCCTGCTGTGGAGAGAAGGAACAAAAGGAAACAAAGAAGAAATGTAGTCAATTTGGCATGTAAGCATGTGTATGGAAGTGAGTACAGAAAAAGAAAACAAGTACAAATAGTACATCACTGTCACTCTGTGACATGTTGAAGATGTGTACATGAATAATGTACATGAAAAATGACAAGTGCATTATAATTTTTATAAACACTGACATGGGTTACACTGCACAACAACGTTTTTGCTTCTTGAACACTGTTGGGTGTTTCTTATAGATTTTTGGGTGCTGGTCACGAATATCACATCAAAATTTACCCTCATGTAGCGTTTCAGAGAAATCTTCAGTTTTGTCATGATTTTTTCTTATATTTGTATCCAAACATTTTCACTCAAGTAAGTGACTTCTCAACAACGGTTTGTGCAGCCTGGGCATGTCCAGGCATGGAATCAGGCCAGGGTGCAAGCTGTTCTGTGGAAGTTGACATCCTGGGCATGCCTGGGCAGGTCTGAACGAGCTTGCCGCTGTCTCAGCATGCTATAAAGGTGGCTTGCATACACCGATCCTGCTCATTTGGTTAAAATAGATACTCAGTGTGTATGTATAGTATCAGTATAGTAAAGTATAGTATCTGTATAGTATAGTATAGTAAATATAACAGTAAGTAAGCTTGATGCTATAGATGTTTTGGTGTCGGGCGATATGTCTCGTCAGTGTCGTAAGAGCCGCGATACATTCTGCTATATCTGTGGCGAATATACACTTGCGCCTCAGAGACTGCTCTTGTGAAGAAAGCTTATCATCTGTATTTTGGCTGCAAAATTGGTGATCAAGATAAGTAATGGGTGCCTCACATTTGCTGTGCGACATATGCTGTCAGTCTGAGAGCCTGGCTCAGAGGCACTCGAACGACGATGCCATTTGCTGTTCCGATGATATGGCGAGAAAAGAAAGACCATGTGATGGACTGTTACTTCTGTTTGACTAATGTGTATGGTTTCTCTGCCAAAAACAAGTCAATTGAATATCCTAATCTGCCTTCAGCAATGAGACCCGTGCAACATGACGACAGTCTTCCAATTCCGAAACCACCAGAGGATTGGACCTTAGATGAACCAGATGAAGAAACTGCACTGCAAGAGTACTGACAGTGACACTGACCCGGATTTTGAACAGTGCTCATCAGGCGATCTACATCTGATAACACAGTCCGAATTGAACAATTTGGTAAGAGATTTGGTCTGTCAAAAGCAAAAGCCAAGCTGCTGGGTTCGAGACTGCAGGAATGACGTTTGCTGTCACCAGGTATGAAAATTTCTGTTTCAAGGCCGACATTACGATATAATGTATATATTTCACAAGTCAACAGTCTCTGTTTCTGTTGTGACATTGAAGGATTGTTCTCAGCCTTGGGTTGTGATCACAATCCAGAAGAGTGGCATCTCTTCATTGATTAGTCAATGTTAAGCCTGAAAGCTGTTCTCCTACACAATGGCAACGTTTATCATTCAGTACCTGTTGGCTATGCAGCACACATGAAAGAAAGGTATGAGAATATTGAACTGTTGCTGGAGCACATCCAGTATACCAGGTACAACTGGAATATCTGTGGAGATGTTAAAGTCATTGCTCTGTTACTAGGACTGCAGCTCAGCTATACAAAGTACTGTTGTTTCATCTGTGAATGGGACAGCCGTGCCAAAGAGTCGCACTATTCTCAACGAAACTGGCCACTCCGGAAAAAAGGTTGTTCCAGGACAGAAAAATGTGTAACATGAATTGCTTGTAAACCCAGCAAAGATATTTTTGCCTCCTCATCACATAAAATTGGGACTCATGAAGAATTTCATGAAAGCACTGAACAAGGAAGGCAAAGGTTTACATTATTTAAGACACGTGTTCCCAAGAATAACTGACGCCAAGATCAAAGAGGGCATTTTTTTGGCCCCCAGATCAGACATGTTATGAGTGACAGGCAGTTTGAAGATCTGTTAGGTGGGCCAGAAAAAATTGCCTGGAAAGCCTTCAAAGACATTTTTGACAATTTTCTGGGCAATTACAGGGGCAATTACAGGAATTACAGGAATTACAGACATCTTACAAGGAGGAAATCTCAGTGCTGTCAGTGACGAACACGGTGAAATGTTTCACCAGGACATTGCTACGATGGAGAAACGATACCAGGGCAACTGGAAT
>JAQQZR010000816.1:0-12903 GCA_030068235.1 Notoglanidium macrostoma | reverse complement strand
TCTTATTTTATGTGGCCCCCGAAAACCCAGTGATTTTTCCATTCGGCCCTCTTGGTACTGAAGTTGAATAGCCCTGCCCTAGACCATCACACCTCTATGTGCTTATATAATATTCCATTCCAAAACCATGGGCATTAATATGGTATTGCCTGTTCTTTGCTTCTATATCAGCCTCCATTCTTCAGGTAAGGCTGTCCACTAGGTTTTGGAACATGGCTATGAGGATTTGTGCTCATTCACCCTCAACCACATAAGGGTGCGATCTGTCAGGTGTCCACATACTTTTACACGTAAGTGTAAATGTTCTAGAGAGCAGTTAAAAGATTTTCACAAATATGACTAACAAAAACATTTTAATTGTTTTCCCAATGGTGGCATAGTCACCTTACTGCAAGAAGGTTCTGGGTTCAAGCCTGCTGGTTGAATGGGGCCTTTCTGTCTGGAGTTTGCATGTTCTCCCCATGCCTGAGTAGCTTCCTCCTATAGTCCAAAGGCCTGCAGATTAGGTAAACTAACTACTCTATAAAACTATCCAAGGAAAAATTAAGGTTCAAAAGGTTGTGCTAAATTGGTGTATTTTATGAAAACTAATGGGATAGCTTTAAGGATGTTTTTGATTAATAGTCACTGAATTAATTAGTTGAACTGCAAAATAATCAGGATGAATAATTCATGCAGTTTTTTTTTCTTATGAGCAGTAATTACTAGCAAAGAACAACAAAGAAATGATTTATTAAATAATCCGAGCTTCACTAAGCTCCGAAATTAAGTGTAACTCTCAGCCTTTCTTCCTTTAGCTCATTTCTATGGAATTTCTATAATATTAGGTTTAAAAACAAATTATTTTTCCTCATCCGTGAGTTCAAGCCTTGACATTGCAAAGTTGTCACTGTTGTACCGTTAACCCTGTATCACTGCTGACTCTGTGCTCTGTCAAACTTCCTAACAACTTAATACTCCAAGAAACAATTTCACTATACTGTACATGTATATGTGACAATAAAACCTCTTATTTGTTCCTTCTTCTTCTCCTTAAAATAATGTATAAGAAATCCTTGACTATTCCTGACTTTGACAAGTTTATGATTCTGTAAACTTTTTTTAATGTTGTGTTTAATAAGTGTAAATGAGACTATGAAATTAATTTACTCAGGATTGGTCATCTTTAAATAATACATTATTAAATTCTGTTGCAGCTTGGTTTCATCATTTAGCGAGGCATCATTTATAATTTAAGAGACACATCATAAACAGCTCAAGACATATTAGATTTGGTTGCTTTTAAGTTGCTGCATTTCAAATAGGTCAAAGATATATATATGTATATAAAAAGGTTGTTAATATTGGGCGGCACGGTGGTGTGGTGGTTAGCTCTGTCGCCTCACAGCAAGAAGGTCCTGGGTTCGGTCACCCAGGGTACCTTTCTGTGTGGAGTTTGCATGTTCTCCCCGTGCATGCATGGGTTTCCTCCGGGTGCTCCTGGTTTCCTTACAGTCCAAAGACATGCAGATTAGGTCAACTGGCTACTCTAAATTGCCCATAGGTGTGAAAGCGAGTGTGTGTGTCTGTTTGTCTGTGTTGGCCCTGTGGTGGACTGGAGACCTGTCCAGGGTGTACCCCACCTCTCACCTGAAAAGTCTGCTGAGATTGGCTCCAACTTCCCCGTGATCCAGATGGATAAAGCGATATAGATAATGGATGGATGGATGGTTCTTAATATTAATTTAATATCAATATATTAAAACATACATAAATTACATTGCACTTAAAATACACTTACATTTATTATCAGAGCTTTCAGCAACACTGTTTTATGAATTTAGTTATTAATATTACATAATCAGTCTTACAGCTCACATATTATATACAGTATTAAATAAATTAGACATCAATTTATAAAAATGCTAAATTTAATTATTTGTAATATATGGACAGAGATCTCCTGATCTCATGCATCTCTCTCTCTCGTTCTTGTTCTATCTCATGCTCTTTTTTGCTCTGCTGACCTCTCCTTTTCTATCCCACTCTCGTTTCTACTGTATACTCTAGGATTCCTGTACCTCTTTTCCCAGAGGAACGCATCCTCATCAGAGTATAAAGCACTCTATGTGTAGTATATTGATTCTGGGGAAGGGGCCATCAGCTAGACCAAAGCAATCTGGAGACAAAAAGTTCACAGAGACTTTAGTGGGAAAGAGAGAGATTAACATAAGTATCTAGGCTCAACAGGAAGGTCAGATAGAGGTCAAATATATTTTACCTTCCTGTTGAGCCTTGGGCTTTACTATATTACTGAAAATCTTACAGACCAGTGACTCTGGTTTTGGGAAATTCATTTTTGTGGAATGGTTTGCATCCACAAGTGCTCACTGAGTGATTTGATGATGATGAAAATAATGCAAGTCATATGCCATGGCCTTCACAGTGACCTCATCTCAACCCAATTGAACATGTATGGCAGATTTCATCATCATCAACTGAGGGAATATCCTTTTTTTTAAGGGGAAGATGGTGTTGACTGAAATCTACATCCAAGCTACTCGTGATGGCCTGAAACCTTCTAACGACACATTATGTTGAAGTATAATTTTATTTTTCCCCCATCTGTACATCTGTAGTTCTTCTCGACTTCAAGTTTGTTGTAGGGAAATTTCTTAAACAAGCAAATAGTACAAAATTAATACAAAGAATTTCATGTACACTACCAAATGAGAAATTAATATTCATTAAGATGCTTTAAAGATTGGTGTTTTCTTCACATGTTCTCTTCACATGTGGTTATATGGACAGAGGCAAGTGTTTAATATTGCACAAAGAATCAAACTGATGCAAATGTTACATATAGACATTCACAAACAGAGGAGTCTTTTCAATAGACAGAAAATGTCTAAACCAACCCTGCAGTCAAGATACAATGCAATTAGCAGATTCAACTCAAATAGGAAACACGGTGGTGCAGTGGTTAACATACTTGTCACAGAAAGATGGTCACCTGTTCTCCTTGCAAGAGTTTCTTCTGGGTACTCTGGTTTCCTCCCACAGACCAAATACATGTCGATTAGGTCGATTGGCTACTCTAAACTGCCCACAGATGTGAACATGAGTGTAAATGGTCTCAGCCATTAGGGTGTGCATGTTAGTGTGACCATATTACTGGTCCCAAGCTCAGATAAATTGGGAGGATTGCATCAGGAAGGACATCTGGCCGAAAATTTGTTGCAAATCGACGAGCAGCTGACAGATGCTCTGCTGTGGTGACCCTGAATGGGGGTTCTACTGCTGTGAGACTACTTCTGTGAGTAATTCTCAAAAATATGTCAACAACAGGTCCTTTGGGTAGTCTCTAAAGGCACAAGGAACATAAATAAGTGGCCAAAATTTCTGGCACTAGCAGAAATTCCCAGAATGTCTGACTGATCACAGTGGTTATTTCCTTTCATTCAGTCAGCAGACTGACTTACAAGTGAGCCACAGTCCAATCTAGTCATGAGCAGCTGAAGGTTAGGGTCTTGCTCAAGGCTGGAAGGGAACAACATCAATGCAATTATTCACTTCACCAAGCACATTTACAAAGGTCTACAATTCAACATGTAATGAAATATGAATATACAGTTCATGGAGTAGTACATCAGTAAAATCAATCAAATCAATTAGGTCATGATTCTTCATATACTTCTGAGACATCTTGGAGCTAGGAATGCTCATAATAGCCTGAGAATACTTACAACTGGTGAAGCCACTATACAGCACAAACTCTGTCAAGGCTATCTCCTTATTTTAGTAATTGCTATTGAAGTGCAAGTTTCTTATTGCAACCCAGCATCTCTTCTCATTCAGGTGAAAACACTGGGTTAATATATAGGGTCAGTCTCTCAGGATACCTGCAGTAAGGGCTATAGGCTTTAGTTATAGACCAGGGGTACTGATACCTCTCCTCCTGTAGTCTCATCCCTAGTGTGCCTGCTCTGAAAATTGAACTCACAAACTTCTGTTCTCTGGCATATGTTGTTTTTTGAATATATCTTAAGGAAGAAACTCTGAGGTCACACCCTTGGAGCTGTTGAAGTTTAGGTTGGCTCTTAGATTGTGCTGAAATGTCCTCACCCAATAAAATGTGGCATTGCTGTGCATTTTTAAAGCAGGTGATAATTTGCTTGCCTGTTAGCCCAGAGTTCCCCTGGGGTCGTAGGGTTGTTTGATTTACAAATGGGGTCATCTCTTCTTTTGTTTTATTTATTATGTTAATTGTAACATTTATTTTAACAAGTGTCACTAGAAATATCAGATTTTGCCTTGTAATACTTAGAAATGTCACATTAAAACACGCCACATTTAAATGAATTATATATGTTTTATTTTAGTCTTTTTGCACACTGCACTAGGATAGTTCAGCTCCCATCCATCTACCTTTGCTATAAACTAGCATTGGGTCTCAAATCACATACTTATTTACTATTCTATAACAGCGAGTACTAACATTTAACCAGTTTTCCTGTTACAGTTAGTGTTTGAATTTTAGGTCTGTTTTGAATACCAATCTTCTGGATTTTGGAAGTACTTTTTAAAGTAAGGTTGGAATTGTTTGTTTAATCATGACCATGGTGTAAAGATGTTTTTTTTTTTTTTTGATGAGACACATAGCTCATTGTTGTGTTTAAAATCTGTGACACAGTTTGACTTGGAAACCAGATGAAAAGGGCTGTTTTGTCTCTGACATGCCAACTATAATGAATGTGGCTTTTTATCCCTCCAGATGTACATAAGACATCCAGGCGAGTATGTGAACAATGCTGCTAACATTGCTGCTGCTTCTACACAGGCATGCAAAATCATCTGCCAAGTATAAACTAGACCCTTCTGCTTCATGTTGGACTGTATCACACCACCCTGGCATGGATTACATTCCTATAACAACACAACACTTCCCACTACACAGATAGGTCATTGCAAGGAAAATTATATTAATAACACAATAAAATGTTCAAATGTTACTGTTCTTCTAAATTATAACTCGTAATTTGGGGTCAGTTGCCTTAAATATTTGGGAACCACTGCATTAGCCCCTGCCATCACATGTTGTTTTGGATTTAGAATCTCATTTTGTTTATTGTTTGTGAAACAAATGTGTTGTCTGGTTGTTATTCTTGGTTTACCATCCAACAGAAGCCCAGTAGGTTTTGTTCGTTCTGCCAGTTTTCCTAAGGACTGAACACAGAACAGGTGCCTACAGTTGGGGAACAAACTAATGACACAACAGCGACAGAGGCAGAAACAGAACTGGAATCAAAACAAAGACATATGGCCGTAATATAAACAAAGCCACTTGCAATGCTGGGAATCATGCCAGAGGGAATTGATGACACCAAGCCTACTGTTTTGTGCAGTAAGTGTGTGATGCCAATAAAAGCAAGCACATTGCTGTTTTGATGCTTCCAGGTTGAGCTTCTTCCCTCACCGATTTCAACCAATGCAGTTGAAATTATAAGGTCTCTCTCTCACTCTTTCGCTCTCTCTTTCTGTCTCTTTCGCTCTCTGTACTTGCCTTTTTCTCACACAAGCACACATATATCTATGCTTTCAACCCCTCTTTTTTCCCTTCATTAGCCTAACTGCAGCCCTGTGCAACCTTTTGGCCTGAAACATTTTACATGGTTTAACACTCTTGTCTGTTGTAGGGAAGAGTGCAATGAAGAATTTAATGGTCCTATAATACATTTCTGTTGTATAGGGTTTGTGTGGTGTTACATTAAATATTAACAAAGTCACACAGTGCTGCATGTGTGAGACAGTGCCGAATGCTGTGAGCATGACACACTGCTCTGTCTGTTAACTAAACAAACACAACATGCTCAACAAATTTAATGGGCTATGTTTCCTTGTCCTTCCTAAATACTGTACATGTCTCTATGTGACCAAGACAATTTACTCATTCTTATGCCAAAGTTGTAGAAGAGATAAGAGCAAGGCTAGCATCTCCTTTGGCTTGGAGATTGGATTCGATGTACAGATATTTACATTTCTTAAGAGTGACTTGTGGGAACACTGTCTAAATGTAAAGGTTATGGGCTTTGCTAAATCCTTGCCTGTTATTGGATTTAAACTCATAAACATCTGAACATTAGCACAGAATCTTAACTACTGAACTTTTAACAATTAAGCTTTCAGATGATAAGCAGGTTGCACTTCACTCAACGCAGGTCTGGGTACACACTGCCACTCTGACCAAATATTATCGAAACATTATTTTTAACAATTAATTATTAATTAATAATTATTAACATTATTGAATTATAAATGGTAAGTGGTAGGGATGTGAATCTAGAATGAGACAATACTCGTATGGTGACAAATATATCGCATTCATTTATTCATTCATTTTCAGTATCTGCATTATCCTGGTTAAGGTTGCTGTGGTTTAATTGCCTATTTATTAATTTGTTGGGGAAATAGAATCAACAAGTTCATTAAAACTTATCACATATAAAAAAATTAAGTGGATTAAAAAAATAACTGTAGGAGTGGTGGGATTTGGAAACAAGTAGGAGTAAGATTAAAAACAATCCTGCACACAACACAGTCACTTTAATCAATGGTAAGGTGGGTAAAAGTTCAGTTTGATTGAACTTTGAGTGCATTAACAAGACATCAAAACAACTTAAATGATGTGCGATGCCAGTGTAAAGCAGCACTACTGCCACGGCACACGCAGGGGTAGACAGACAGAGAAGCAGACTTGGATGCAGGTGCAACTCTGTATATTTAACTAACAATAGTCCAGGTAAACAAATCAGGGGTTGGGCAATTTGCAAACAGTAAACACAGGCTTGATCTGAACTCGCAGTCAGGGGCAGGCTAGGGTCAGGTGATCTGCAACAACAACAAACAGAGGGGTCCAATCTTGTGAAACTGTGAAGCAGGAAATTGGTCAGAACCAGAATAACAGGACCAACTTCAAGTGCTTTGCAACAACAGACTAACAGGACTGAGCAACTGCTTCACAAAGTGTCTGTGGGGAGAGTTCCAATATAAACACTGGCATGATGTGTGATGAGAGGCAGGTGAGCATAATTAGTAGGAGGAAGAGAGGTTTTGTAGTAGGTGCTGGGTGTTGGTCATGATTGTATGTTGCTCATGGGAAATGGAGTTTGTGACGAGCTTTGGTCTGGGTGTGACAACCACAGACTCCATAGGACAACGATGACATCAACAGCAGAAATAAAGTTTTGTTGCATGTCACCTGAAAGCAGCCTTATTAAAGGGTTAATTTAATCCTAATTTAGTAGGTCTGTAATTTAGGTTCAAATGGAACACACAGGGGTCAAGTTGAAGGACGAGGCCAGATAAGATACAAATAAATCCCTGGTAAAACTGTCATCCCTCTTTTTCTAACTCTTTGGATTCATGTTATGTCTTATAAGTATAAACCTACAAAAATGGCTACAAAAACACTACAAGATCTATTGACCTATCTGAGAATGATCAGATGACTAAAAACATCTGCTGTAATAATGGTTATATTCACAATTTTATTAGACTGGCATTCCCAGTTCCCAGATCCCACCAAAAAATTAACATTATGCAAATGTTGCATTGCATCAATGTTTATAAATATTCAGAAAAAAACTTAAGCGTTCTTAGAAAACTGGAAAATTACTTAGAAAACCTGACAAATTGAATATTCTTCGAATTGCCAGCCTAAATTAGCTAGTTGGGAACTTTACTGTTCTTGCTCTGTTTATGTGGTAAGATTTGTGGTCATGTGACACATCTCCTCATCCAAATAATGTTTATGAAAAATTTAACTAATTAAAACTAATAAAATTAAACTATTAAATACCAGAAATATCGCATGCAGTATTGGGAGGGTTACTTTAAAAATGTATTCCGATACAATTATTAATTACCTGCTAAATGTAGTCAGTAACATAATCTAATTAACACAAAGCTAAACAAAATATTTTCTGGATTACTTTTGGATTATATCAAAATCAAATATATGGATGATGACAGCATTTTCACACCTGGAAGGGTTAACATGCACTGTACTGTGATGTTGTTCCCCTTTTCTGATTTAAACACAAAATGGCAAAGTTTCCATCCAGTGAAAGCATTTTTTCTCTAGAGGCCATGATAATGAATTAGCAACGGTAAGATTAGGTCTGATTTCACTTGAGGCCAGAGTGGTGATGTGAGACTGTGAGATGAAGTGTTGTGTGCACTTGTGCATGACAGTATATTGTTCTTTATTTAAAAAAATATTTTAGGGCTGCAATACCAAATATTTTGATCATTGATTAATCTGTTATTTATTTTCCCCTGATTATTCAATTTTGTGAAAAAAAAACCTAAACTAAAATAAAAATAAAAATAAATAATAAAATAAATGTTTTATTAAAAAAATATATTATATACAGTACATACAGCATTTTAATCAGCACTTCCACAGAACTTTTTCTTAACTAGGCATAATTAAATAACTGATTACAACATTAGTCACATTTATCACATAATATGTTATAGCCTCAGAATATTATCAAGTGCACATGTCATCCAAACAAGCCACTCAGACTAAATCAAGGTGACGGGATTATGTACATACATTACTGCTGATCACTTTTTTAATCACTTACCACACTTTTTGCAACTGAGTGTCTGAATTTTAAGCCACGATTTGTTAAAAGTTTGAACAGACAAATTCAAAATAAAGATAAAATAATTATCAGCTGCCTGTTCTGCTTACTGAAACTTTCCGATACTAAGTTCATTTTGCTTGCTGCGTGTACACGATGTGAATCATTTTCAGTATGTGGATTTGATTCTAAAGTTTTGTAGTTGAGTCTTTGTTTTCAATGTCCAAGTTTAGTGAATTGGAGTGAGCCAAAAAACAGGATTGATGACTTGATACACAAAACATACATACATTATATTGTGTATGTGCTTTTCTCTGTAACTTCAACAGAATATAGTTCAAATTTTTTTGTATGCTAATTATGTAATGCCATTCCACGTATTCCATTACTCCTCAAGCTGGATTACATGTATAGAGGACACTCAACTGGAATAGGTACCTGTGTTCTATATTGTGCCATATAAAAATAAACATTTATGAACCAGTAGGTTTATGCACCTCCTGCAGATATTGGTAACCCCACTTTGATTGGGTTCTTATTACTCTATCATTCTCTCTAAATTAAGCTCAATTACAGGTTATTGGAAAGGCTATCACTTTCTACAGCGCACTAAATTTTACTACCTAATCATTCACTTTAAGCTTCACTGCTGTTTTTGGCAGATCTGAGCCCTCAGGTATAAAGAAAATGTCTTAACCTTCTCTAAATGCTCCAAATGTGCTTGTGTTGTCAGAATTTGGCTTGTCAGTAATCCGTTAGTGGAACGTTCACATTGACCCTCAAACAGCTTCTAAATCTGCTTAAGTGAACCCTGAAAATTAAGAAATAGATTAAAATGGAGTGGAGGAATGGCCATCAAATGCCTCCCTGCATTGGAAAACTTTAACTGTTTACCTTTGTTATAAAAGAAAATGACTTAGAGGACTTGTATACCACATGTCTCAAATTGCCTAGAGCCTGTATCGCTGTGCCAGACCTTATTGGTGGGAAAAATAATGTTGTCATGTGACAGTAACAAGTAGAACTTGATGGCAACAGTGTTGACAAGGATGTCTCCTCCTCCAACAAGTCTAGCCCTTCTTGTTACTAAATTTTTATGTCTCAAACACCTTTATAATATATTTCAAACTGGGAGGAAGATATTGAAGAAAAACAATTTCAGACATTAGATCCTGCTGTGACATTGACCCTGATTGTATCAATTCCAAAATCATTTCAGTTCATGTGCTGGTTAGAATGATAAGTCCATATAACTCCTGTCAACATTCAACCATTGCTTTTGAGATATCACATTAGCAAAAATTTCAGATACACCCCCTTCCATCACTGAAAACAATGCCTCCACCATGACTGCATATGTCTAGGCATAATGTATATATTTTGTAATTTATAGAATTATATATTTGTAATTTTAACAACATTATAGGAATAATTCCACAATTCACTGCTTCTTGCAATAACCACAGTAGTGAGAAATGAACAGAAATCCATTTATTGGTATCATACATACAGCGTAGTCCATGGTTAAATTCAGTAATCAATAAATACAGTAAATGTAAAATACAGGACTACATAATGTCATGCTTTTTCAAAATGATTACTGTTGCACTCTAATAGTAATGGTCTATGGATGAGACATACAGTATAGAAATAAAATTTTGTTCAACTTTTGTTCAACTACACTTGTGCAATGCAGTAACGCAATTCTGTTTAATTAGCCTTTCCCTAAGGATTTCAGGTACCCAGGTGCAAACAAGAAAAAGCTGAGGTTCTTAATTTTAGCTAGGCATAGTCAGAGCTACGGTGACTACATTGATAAGAAGGTATTTTACAAATTAGTATTCATGAAAGGTCTATAAAATATGCTTTCCATGAATGTTTGTTGACTTGCAACCGGGCCACAAGAAAATGTGTCCAAGATATAACAAAACATTTTACCATTTTAAAGAGACTATTTAAAGGTGCAATAAGTAAGATCTATGGAAAAAATAGGCCTCTAACAGTTAAATGGGTGGAGATCAATAAGATTTTAATAAGTTTTTTCACTCATTGATCCAGTCCCCCTTAATTTTAAGTTAAAATTCAACTTCTCTTCATTATTATGAATGAGGATGTGAAGGAGTGTTGGGTGCGTGTCTATAAAATGACTGACAGACGCCAATCCAATACAAACAAACATTCTGTACCAGAAGCCCGGAACCATTTCTACATAATTTTACACATAATTTGTATTTGTAAGACATGTAAAACAATAACTACTACACTTTTAAACCATAAATTTTGTCTATACAATCAGTGGAAAATAGTCTGAGCTCTAGCCATAATTTTAATGTTGACACTTGACACTTTTTTTTGCACAATTGTTTTGTTCACTGCTTGTTGGCTCACAATCTCACAGTGTCTTAACACAAAACTGATAATACAATTTCAGTTCTTGGTTAAAACAGTAAATTTTTTTTCAACCTCATTAACTCATTTTAAACTGTTGAGAAACCTCAGACAGAGATTAATGCGGACGGGGAAGATGTAAAAAAATGTGTTTCTTGAATTTGACAAACTTAGAATTAAATGAATTTCCTTCTTTCTGTCAAGAAAGTGAACATGGGAAACCTCACTTCATTAAAAGGGGAAGGTAAAGCCTCACAAGGGATATTTATGAGCCAATACTATTGATGTAGTAGGATGTTTTTTTTTTTTTTAGCTTGAATCACATAGAATACTAATATGGGCTCAAATCTTTCTGCCAGGGTTTTGTGAACACATCTCAGATGTAAGAATCTCAGACTGCTGTAAAAGTTCGAAAGCACAGGTGAAATATGTCTAGATTGCCTATAGTAAGTTATATATACAGTTGAGTCAAACAGTATTTTGACAGTGACACAATTTGTCATTTTTCCTTTGAACCCCACCACAATGGATTTTAAATAAAGCAACTAGTATATGATTGAAGTGTAGATTTTAACTTTACTTCTAGAGGTTTAACAAAGAAAATACTACACTACCTGTTAAGGAATTACAGCCATTTTTACATAGTCCTTCAGTTTTCAAAGGCTCAAAGGTAATTGGACAATTGACTGCTAAGCAGTTTCATGGCTAGTTATGGCCTGTTTCCTCATTATTTCATAACAGAATAAGGAGATAAATGGTTTGGAGTTGATTCCAAATGTAAAATTTGCATTTGGTAGCTGTTTATGGGAACTCTCATTATTTGGTTCAAAGAGGTCTCTATGCATGTGAAGGAGGCCATCATTAGGCTGCAAAAACCAAACAGACCTATCAGAGAGATAGAACAATCTTTGGGTGTGGCTAAATCAACTACTTAGTACATTCTTTAAAAAGAAGGAATGTATTGGCATGCTCAGCAGCACCAAAAGGCCTGGAAGACCACAGAAGACAACTAAAGTGGATGATCACAGAATTCTTTCCTTAAGAAAAACTCCTTCATAACATCTATCCAAGTACAGAACACTCTTAAGGAGGTAGGCATATTATAGTCAAAGTCTACAATCAAGAATTACGGACAAAACTGAAGGCACACAAGCAAGCAGCAACTGAATAAAGCCGCAGTAAAGGAATAGCTTCTTAAGGGAGGAAACTCATCATTTGGTGATGTCCAATGGGTATGAGACTTTAAACTTCATTGGCTGATTAGGATTTGTAAACATGTTTTAAAAAGTTTTTTATAATTATATAAATATATATTGCTTTTGAACCTGTGAAAATGGAGGGGCTATGTAATAAATGGCTGTAATTCATAAACAGTAAATGCAATATTTTAGTTAAACCCATGGTAATAAAGCTGAAAGTATACACATGTTGATTGCTTCATTTCAAATCCTTTTTGGTGGTGTAGGTGTGGGAAAAGTTTGAAAATTGTGTCCCTGTCCAAATACTTATGAACTGATTGTAAGATATATTTTGTGGTTTTTGTTCCTAGGTGGAGTGATTGTAATGTACAACACAAATCTGTTCAACATCTAAAAGGTTATTTCTCCTAAGATTCACTGTTTAACATTTTTGTTTTACTAAACATCACACTATATATTCTGTGTCATAGGGAAACCTGATGGGACAGGATTTCAGTGTCTTTTTAATGAACATTGTCCAAGAATCAGAGTCATACTTTGCAACTAAGTGTTAGAGAGCAGACAGAGACAGTAAATACTGTCAAATATATTACACTGCATAACAATTTGTTTGAAAAGTCTTGCTTCCTGAAAAGTTTTTGCTGATTGTGACAGGTACCTACTGGGTACGCACAAATATAGTTTTG
>JAQQZR010000815.1:0-12904 GCA_030068235.1 Notoglanidium macrostoma | reverse complement strand
GTAAAATGCTTGATTAAAAACATTGATATTTCATTAATATTTAATAATCTTTCAGACATTGTACATGTTAATCCTTGAGCAAGTAAACTCTTTAACTCACTTTACACAAGATTTTTAAAATCAGAGTGTTTTGTATATAATCCACACTACTAACTGTAGAGAGAGGTCTATACTGACATTTGAATGTATATCTTTCCACGTTAAAAATATTTGCTCTCTAGTAAAAGATCTATGAAATTTTCAGAAAAGAACAACGAGAGTATCAAATCTACTGTTTCACACAGTTTTACACCATTTACTGTTTCTCAAAGTTCATAAAGATTTTGTTCCATCTTGACCACCGGAGTGGAGAAAATCACCTGGATATCTTCTTGTGCATACATGCGGAGAGCTTTTGATAACTTATGCAATAAATACTGTTATTATGAAGCCATTCTAATTTTTGGATTTCAATCTTTAAAAATTTATTACAAATTCCAAAATTAACATCTCAGATTTTATGGAAAGTAGGTCAAAGGTTAAACATCTTTTATTCCTCATTTCCAGGCTATGAGCTTCAGTTAATGTTCAAATCAAACATCGGAATAAAGAATAGGTGTGAGCTCTGTGACTTTGGTCATGACATGAATGTTAGCACCAGAAACTGCTGATCTCCTGGGAGTTTCACAAACACACACAACACTCTATAGAGATTACACAGAATGGTGTGAAAAAACAAACACCATTAAGTGTGTCACAGTTCTGTGGGTGGGAGCGCCTTGTTGATAAGAAATGTCAGAGGAATATGGACAGATTGGTTTGAGCTGCCAGGATGGATATTATAACAAAACCACTCTTTACAATAATCATGAACAGAAAACCATCTTGGCATTCACATAACATTGAACCTCAAGGTAGGTGGGCTACAACAGCCGAAGAACACGCTGGGTTCCACTCCTGTCAGGTAAGAACAGGAATCTGAAGCTATCATGGCACACAGGCTCATTAAAACTGAACAGTTGAAGATTCGAGAAAAGAATTCTTTTGCTAGTCTTCACTACACTGATTTTCACCAAAATTGATCCATAATATAGACATGTTTCTTCATTTATCATAGACATTTTCATTAAAGTTGAGTGCCTCTCAACATTGCATTTATGCTAGCAATCACTTCAGCAAAAAGAGTGTAAGAACTGCATGCTCTGGTAATAAGCTTGTCATGCATGCATTGGTGGCCAGATGACTCTGGAGGGACCTAAAATTTCTGCCCTAGGTCATACCAATGCATTTTACAAACCAATTGATGCAACAGTCCTTTTGCATGAGCCTGCAAAATGTTCCTAATTGTGCCCTTTATGTGATTTACACTACTATTTAGACCAGACAGTGGTCATCCGATTTTCAGATCAACTCTTATAAAACTAAGGAAAGACAACAAAGCTGACAGCAAAGTTGGAAGGACTTAGAATGTATTGTATACTAAAGGTATCCAGGTGATTTTTACTTTCTATCTGGATTTTTATTAAACCAACAGTGTTTTGTCTATTGTTTCCATTTGAAGGACAGCTTCAGTTGTTTTTGTTTAACATGTGTTGTTTAACAGCTTTAACACTAAGTTAACTGAGCACATTTAAAACACAGTTTTTTTTTCCAGACAACCTTCATTTCCTACTAAATGGTACTACTAAGTGAAAATGTTGTTTCTCACCATCAAAGCACACAAAGGAAAATAAAGCTGAACATGGTACATCAAACCAACACCACTGATTAAAAGCAGCACAACCCTCCATTCCATAGTTAGGCTCAGTGAAACACCAATCTGTCAGAGTTAGTGGCTGATTTCCCAGGGACCAGCGCCAGCTATTAATATCATTGTATAGGCCAATCCAAGCATTGGAAGTGAAGTGGTGATTCTGTGCCTCATTTTGAAGCTTTATCATGTCGTCAGTGCCTTCAGCAGTAGCCAGGTCAATGTAGTTTGCTCGGCAGTAAGTCTGAGCATCATTCCAATTTTTCCCCTGTTGCACAAGGTAGTACTTATATGGTACAGACAGGACGAGGAGGAAAACGTCTGTAGATAATATATTAGAAGAATAGGTTAGACACTTGGTCTAGGTCTGCAAACTTCCTTATTTAATTTTTGCTCTTCAGTATGGACGATGTTTTTCATTTATTTTTACTAACTTGACACAAATATTAAACACAATTTTAATTTACTCTTGTATATGAAACAGTTTGTTATATATGAAACAATAGTTTTCCCTATTTTTTGTAGCATTGGGCCATTTATTAACAATTTTACCAATCTTTTCATAAAATTGTGTCAATAGTTGAGTAAGCCAGGCTGAACGAAAAATTTTGTAAATGCCAGATTTACAAAATATTTGGAAATGCTAATTTCCTTGGTAACTGCATGTGCATACTGATTAATGCCAATCACCTTTTGAGTGCAGAGCACGTTTCTGCTCATTTATGCATTTATTGATGCTAAACAAAATTCCATAAGAAGCAAAGTTCCCAGAGAGCTGTAAAGGTGTGAAATGACGGGTAAATGGAAGTTTGCAGGAGCACAAGTAGAACTTATTTTTACTCGTGCCCATGCCAATAAATATATTTAGCAGCAAAACAGCACTTAAATGGCTAGAATATGTAGACAAATTGCAGAATAATTACAGGTAATTTGACATGAGTTTGACACGAGTGTCTCAGGGACCGAGGCTGAAAGTCTGTCATGCCAATGTGCAGCTCTAAATTGTTACACAACATTAAAAGAAGATATTTTGGCAAAAGGATCTGATTTATAAGGCAGATTTCATCCTCCGAAACAAATCATATTGGGCTCCTAAACAACTCCCTCATAAGAAGGCTTGAAGTAAATCTTTTGGAAACTAAAATGAACTGATTAAACAAGTGAAAACAGGTGTGGCATCTTGACTGAAATGAAAGTCTGAAAACACACCATCCGCTTGCGGACAAGATTATTTTAATCCATTACACTGATTAGACCATCTAATAGGTCTAATTACGCTGTCTAGCAAAATGGCATGAGTTCACAGTAGTTGCATTTTTTCCACTCACCTGCGAGAGACAGAAGTCGTAACATGCTTTTCCCCATCACTGATGTGGTACTGAGGAAATAACACACTAGGAAATAAACATTTTCAAATGATCTGTGAGAAATCAAGTGAGAATCCTGTCAGAAGTCCTATTTGAAACAGTGGGATTGGGAAGTAAGAGTGGTAACTGCAATGGGAAAACATTTTCTTAAAGGAAACTTGCTCACTTTGACTTCATGCAGAGGGCTATATCATTATACAACTGCAGTAATTTAGGGTTTCAATAAGGTAGCTTAACCAAACTTTCACAAGCTGGCTTAATAGGTATCACAACATCATCATGTCTTGTAATCTTGGCTAAAATGCTATTTGGAGAAACAGGAGATGGATTGGGTTTGTTCTTATTTCAGTTCACATGGCACTTGAAGTAAAAGTAAATATAAGTGAAATAATGAGCAGTAAATTGTTATTGGTACAAAATTGCATTTAGGGAAAGCAAGCATGTTACAGTTGTACAGGCGATCTCATGCCATAGCTCAATCTCCTTTAAGCAAGAAATGACACTCAAACATAAAACAGAATTACAAAAATGTACCAGCATAAACCGGTTGCAGCACCTTTGCTCTATTTCCATTAAGGATAACAATCGAATCTACTGACAATGAAAAAAAATCCAAATAAAAAAATGGAAAAGTGTAACATATATTCACTTACGGCAGAGTACACTAGGGAAATGTCTGTTTTTAAGGACCTCCGAATTGTCAGTGCTTCTTCCAGTCTTTGACAAGTTCAGCTGGTAAATTTTGTAAGTAAGTCTCTCATGTAAAACATCTCTAATTCCTCCCCATGTGACAGATTAAGCCTAGTAGCATTCATCTGATTGGCCAACACTAATTTAAATGTCCATGAGAATTATTAAGTAGCTGAGGTGGTAAGTGAAATTTCTGGATAAGAAAATAGCATCAGATTTTTTTTTTTTTGCATTTTATAAAGAAGTTGTCCAGAACTTATAGCTCTTTATGTGCTTTATACTAGATTCATAAATAAAAAATCTTTTTCAAACTTTTATTAGAGATGAATATAAAATTTTTTGACAGTGGGTCTAAACATAAAGCAGCAATGTAAATAATGTGAGGGAGGAGCAATTATCCCAAATGTGAAGGGAAAACACAAAATTCATCAATGAAATTTGTATCTGCTTGAATGGGAATGTCATCTTCAAACTAACAACAATGATATGGTTATCTATATCTAAACAACCCATCCATGCTGTCTTTTTTTTTTCATTTTCCACTGCATAAGGAATTCAGGTAGTTATTTTCTGTTGTGCCAAAAACATGAAATATCAATGCACTTACAATTAAATTTAATAGTATAAAAAAAACCACATACCTTATAGACATTTTATCAGATTTTTCCTGATTACATCATTAATGAAAAACAAACCATTTGGAAATACATTTCATTATAAATTTTTTTTAAAATCTATTCTTATTGTGTGAATGAGTACATTAATTGAAGGACTATTGTAGGCTTTATGTAGTTTTGTTGAAGAGACGGAATAGGGAGAATGTAATTTCCATCTCCTGTTCAGGTGTCAGTCAGTATGCATTCCCTAATTAAATGACAATATCTTTAATTGTTGTAGGGCAATAAGGGGTTAAATGGTTCAGGTTTACTCAAGTAAGAGCACAGGAGGACAAATCAAATTCGTCTCGATTCTTCTCTGCGCACCATTTGCTAGCCAAGTGAGTAATTTGTTTAAACTTATTATTGCATGTGTATCACACCATACCATAGAACAAGGGTGGTATAACAGGGCAAATGTGGTAAAAGTTTTTAAAACTGGGTTGCTTTTTTCACTATTTATAATGTAAAGTTATACAAGAATTTTTTTTTGGAATGAGTAGCTTGATAAAGGGTTGTCAAATTCCCTATTAACCTGTGTCCATGGACAACTGGATCATTTTGGATTGTAGAAAGAGCTAGAAATGATGGATTTGGTTTATTTGTTTGAGTAAAGATAACCACAGCAAGATCCCCACTTTGTAGCTTATAAGTAATTAATTATTCTACTTGATTACTTTAATGCTTCACATATTGATTTGTATGGCCACAAAGCGGTCTGGCAGGATTATAGCTGACCCCTCTCATCCCGGCCACCACCTCTTTCTGCCTCTTCCAGAAGATTCAAGTCTGTCAAGGTCCGCACAACAAGACATGCCAACAGAGTTTTCCCCAGAGCTGTGGCACTCAAACAGAAGTGGACAATCTGAACTTTAAAATATGCTGCTGTTAAACAGATATATACATCATAAACATATATACACCATATTTATTTAATAGTTTTCTTGTTTACATGTAAATAAACTGCTCTTATTAGTCTCAACTGTGTATTTGACAATCATATACGCACACACCAAGACAAATTCCTATCATGTGTAACATGCCTGGTGAAATAAAGCGATTCTGATTCTGATTCTGATTCTGATCTTTGTAAATAAGGGACATAAAACAGGCTGTGAAACTCCAGGAATGTAAGTTAAATACAAAGCAGCAGAAATATAGGGGCTATACTATTAATGTAAATTTTCAGTTTCATTCTAATAATTCAATCTACTACTTAGATCAAAGTGCTGATTATTTATGTGATAATTACTGATGAAGAATAAAATGGGTATTGAGCCATATGGGAGGCACAGAAATTATTCCTTCTGAGGAAGAATAAGATGGGCATTGAGGTGGGAATCAGTGTGTTCTTTCATAAATGACAATATCTTTATGTAATTATCTTAAAGCAATAAGGGGTCAAAGGAGTTTTACTCAAGCGAAAGAAAAGAAAGATAAAATATGAATTGCAAATTTGTCTTGACTCTTCTCTGAGCATCATTTGCTAGGCAAAACGCATTTGCATCGCACCATATCTTAGAACAAGGCTGGAGTAACATGGCTATATAAGGTAAAATGTTTTAAATTGTGTTAAGCAGGGTTTCTATTTTCTGTACTATTAAAAATGTAATATTTGTAATATTACAGCAAAAAAAAAGTTTCAAGTGTTTTTGAATAAGAACCATAATAAAGGGTTGACTTTTCAAGGGTTGATTTTCTAATTTATGACAATAGGGAACTGGATCATATTGCTGCGGTCAAGACTGCCACTGTCGAGTCCAAACCAAGTCCAAAACTCAGAAAGTGAGTCTGAGACAAGATAGAACTTAGGGATTTGGGGGAGGCCTCCAGGGCTTGAAACATTGTTGGAGCTGGAGACATGCGCCATGACATGAATATACAACTGCTCCAACCTGGAAAGAACAAGGCAGCTGTAGTATAGTGGCTACTACAACAAACAAACAAAAAATAGTCTCTCCTAAAAAGACAAAAACACACAGCAAGCATGCTCTAAGCAGAGATGGACAGAAGAAAGTAAAATCAATCTCCACGGACTAGAACACAATGGTGAGCAAATTATTTACCATGAGAGAGAGAGAGAGAGAGAGAGAGAGAGAGAGAGAGAGAGAGAGAGAGAGAGAGAGAAATGCAATAAAGATAAAACAAACAGAGAATTTACCATGGCAAAGTATCTTGATCAGTTAATCCCCAAGATGCATTCATTAAAAATATGAGATAATTGTCCACCAATGAAAAATAATCAAAAATATCCAGCTTACTGTGTCCTGTGGCCAGAAACTGACCACTGATGAATGACTAGAGGATGACTAACACAAACTGCCCAGAATCAGATGAACTATCATCAATAACTTTACATTTACAAGGTGAACCAACAAGCTAGGTGTGTCTAATAGAGTGCACAGTGAGTGTACACTGTGTTTAAACTCCAGCAGCACTGCTGTGTCTGATACACTCATACCAGCACAGCACACACTAACATGCCTGAAGTGCATTGTGTTCTTGGTTAAAGTTGATGTGTGGTTGCCTCACCATCACTGCCTATTCAATGACCTACTCTTCGGCTTCTAACCGCTCTAGCTGCAAACCATGTTGTAATAACATTGTGTCCATGTTGTCCTCACTGTGTGGGTTCTAACCAAAGGCATTGTTGATTGTTGTACTGTCTACTTGCTGGTTTGCAACCATGTCCTTCAGCCACGGGTTATGGGTGTGGTTATTTTCACTCCGTATGCTGTGATTGTTCCACATACAAGTCTTGAGCCAGACTTTCTTGTATTCTTTAATGTAGTCTTGAGGAACAGTTCTCCAGGCTTCCTGCATACATCAATAGAAACTAAACATAATGGAACACTACCTATCAGTCGTGGACTGGCCTCCCCAAAGCCCAGATCTCAACATTATTGAAGCAGGTGGGATCATCTTGACAGAGACTACTTAAAGAAATGACAAGAAAGCCTGCCTAAGAGAGTTCAGGCTGTGTAGTAGAATAACGGTGCTCATACCAAATACTGACTTTAAAGCTTGTTGGAATTATATAAACTCTGTTTGTCTTATATACTGCATTTACATTCATGTTTGCACATTAAATCACCATACCTATTATCTACTTTTCCTAGCAAAATATATAGAAATGAGTGGGGGGGGGGGGGAATCAAGACTTTTGCACCGTACTGTATTTTTAAAAGCTCAATCTATCCTTACTGTACATTACTTCCTGACGTGGCTATGGCCTGTCACCTGTAGAGGATGGTCAAAATTCCACAAACTTCACTGAAGATGAGACTTCCCCTCATGGTCAGGAATATGCTTGTTGCACTCAGAGTGCAACCAGCACTCACACACACACAATGTACTTTCACTTTTCACAATTTCAGATTTAAATAATTTTAAAGGGTGGTGTGGTAGTTAGCACTGTCGCCTCACAGTAAGAAGGTCCTGGGATTGATCCCCGGGTCACCCAGGGTGCCTTGCTGTGTGGAGTTTGCATGTTCTCCCCGTGCATGCGTGGGTTTCCTCCCACAGTCCAAAGACATGCAGATTAGATCAACTGGCTACTCTAAATTGCCCATAGGTGTGAATGCGAGTGTGTGTGGCTGTTTGTCTGCGTTGGCCCTGTGGTGGACTGGCGACCTGCCCAGGGTGTACCCCGCCTCTCACCTGAAGATGGTGGGATTGGCTCCAGCTTCCCCGCGACCCAGATGGATAAAGCGGTATAGATAATGGATGGATGGAATAATTTTAAGATAATTATTTACATACACAATGCTTAGTTAATAATTATTAGATTTGGCTCCAGACAGATAAACTTTGTAGAACAATGTACAGTCTGGCTGTCTGACTGATTGGATGGTGTCTCCAATCTGGCAACAACTGCTTCATTAATGAAAAAAAAAGCCCAAAGAGAATACGGAGTCTCCATTCAGTCTGTCCAATCATATCCAATTGGAGTCTCCATCAAATCTCTACACATTGTTTTTGCACTCTTCTCACTATTAATTAATCGGCAAAGCAAGTGTTGCCAGATTGGGGGGGTTCACGATTCCAAACAATATGAAATTTTGTTCATCTATGGTGGCCGAGAAGGGCAAATCAACACTTCCCACAGACATGACAAAAGCAGGCCAACTGGCTAAAACTGCTTCCACAAAATGGACAAAACATGTTTTACCATCACAGACTCCATTCACTCTACCCCCAGGAATCAGTCTGACACAATCGGTCAGCAACAAGCACTTCCTGTACTTTGTACATTCCCTTTCTGTTGTGTTCACAACTTTGTAAATTTGTTTTCTAAAATTTAAATTTGGTTTGCCCTTCTCACCCACTGTACCAAACCGGTTTTGATCTGCACAATCAAATTCAAAAACACAATTATGTAACATTTAACCCTATTTCAGCTCTTAGCAGTGTCAAAATGAAAGTTACTTTATGTTTGGAACAAAACATACAGTATCTGATATAGTAACATTTGTTTTTCATAATTTATATTAAAAATGATACATTTTCAGTATTAGTCTAAAAATACAGTATTTAATTACATAATATTTATGATAATTATGTTACTGATCACAGTAAACACCTGAAATCACAGACTGATCCTACTTGTGTGAACTTCATCATGACAACTCATAATGTGGCTCAGTAGTGTGTATAGCCCCCAAGGGTCTGTATGCACTCCTAACAATGTCTGGACTCCTGATGAGATGATGGATGGTGTCTTGGGGGATCTCCTCCCAGACCTGGATCGGGGTGTCAGTGAGCTTATGGACAGTCCGTGGCACTACTTGGCGGTGTCGAATGCATAATGTCCCAGAGGTTCTGCGTTGGATTCAGGTCTGGGGAACATGTGGGCCAGTCCCTGGCATCAATGTCTTCATCATACAGGAACTGCCTACACACTCTGACCACATGAAACCAGGCATTGTCCTGCACCAGGAGGAACCCAGGGGCCAGTGCATCAGCATAAGGTCTAGGATAATGGTTGCTCACTCATTTGTGAAGAAACCAGGGCACCAATGGTGGACCTGCCAATTCTGGTGTTCTCAGGGGGAATGCTTATCGAGCTGCACAGTACTGTACTTTAAACACAGGTTCCATTAGAGAACGTTGGGCCCTCATGCCACCTTCATGGAGTCTGTTTCTTATAGATTGGTCAGAAACATGCACACGAGTGACCAACGGAGGTCATGTTGTAAAGCTTTGGCAGTTCTCCTGCTGTTCCTCCTCGCACAAATAAGCTGATACTGGTCCTGCTGCTGGGTTGTTGCCCTTCTATGGCCCTGTCCAGCTCTCCTCATGAAAAGGTCCGTCTCCTGGTGTCTCCTCTATGCTCTTAAGACTGTGCTGGGAGACACAGCAAACCTTCTTGGGATGGCACGTATGGATGTGCCATCCTGGAACATCTGGACATCCTGTGTAACCTGAACTAGAGAAAAATCAGGAAGGATAAGGAGAGAGAAATGGTCTTTGGTCACCACCTGCAAAACCATTTCCTTTTTGAGATAATGACATTTATGAATGATCTCTAGAGAGGACAAAATTTAACTACTGGAACTCAGCAGGCTATTCAATGCCTTAATAACTAGTTTTTCATCTAGCGCTAAAATAAAACAATTGTAATTAATTAGAAAAGCTCTTTGCTGATAAAGGAAATCAAGGTTGCTGTTTGCAATGCCAAAAACTGTTGAGGTAAGCAATTCAATTCAGTTCAAATTTATTTGTATAGCGCTTTCCTATATAACTCCCTGAGATGGCGAAAGGAAGAAACCTTGAGAGGAACCAGACTCAAAAGGGATCCCATCCTTTTGGGTCAAACTGTATAGTGCAATTACAACTAACACACTTTAATACTAGGGTCAAGTTTAGAGTGCAAGACTGTTCATGGTGATTTGAGTCCTATGCCATTGTAGCAGAACCGCTCATGTCAACAGTAGTCCAACGGCATCTTCACAGTTCTAGGTGTATGTTGAGGCACTTCATATGGTGCCATATTTAACAGGAGCAAGTGGTTTCCATGTGATGATTCCAAACAGGAGTAGGACACCGTAAGCAACCACACCGTAAGCAAGAGCTTTTACATGAATTTTATTACACTGCTCAAAAAAAATGGGAACACTTAATCACCACAGTACAACACCAAGCCAAGTAAGTGATTGTGAATCAATTTCACCTGCTTTGGTGCAAATGAAGTCAACAAGGTGGACAGGAGGAGCAAGAGCAAGACAACCCCTTATCTCCAACACCATACAAACTACTGAACTAACTTGCATTGGTTTTTAAAGAGTACATTTAGGACTTTTAAATGATATCACAGGTCTTTTCAGTATGCTCATTGCCTTTAAAACAATGGGGAACATTTAGAAAAACATAATTGGGAGGCATTTTTCCCCTGGAATTCAGGAGGTTATACGTATACATAAGTGTCAGCAAGGCATGAAGTCATAGTTAAAGAGATTATGACCAAAGAAATATTATGAAGTCACGGGGAATATTTTATCATTTATCTCAGGACATTATCATCAAGTTGTTACTTTATTTGGCCGCTAGATGGGAATCAAAGACCACAAATGTCTGTGTCAACCCTGTGTTGTATCCAGGCATTATAGTAATCATTTAAAAAACCCACATAATCTACAACTTATTGTAGCAAAAATTAAAATCTTTGTATTATTTACATGAATTTCAGAGTTTCTTAGTAATTGGTTCATCCCCTTTTTGCTTTAATGACAGTACACTTGGCATGGGCGCCACAAGTTTGTGCAAAACCTTATGTTCCGTTTAAGAGCGAATCCATGTGTGTCATCTGAACTCATGCAAAAAATCATTCAAAGAAATGATTAAGCATGATGAAAATCTGACTTTTATACAAAGTTCAAATGGCCAATATCACAAATTTGCACACATTTAAATAGGGACCTAGAAATAGTGTAGTATCTTAAATATTGAATTTTCAAGTTTTTGAATGTTTACTTTCCTGGTTTTAAATATTTCAAAATTCTAAAACCTTTTTGTTTATTTTAAATTTCCAATTTTGTCCATGTAGGACCATCCACAACAACAGAAGGTGAGTTATAACTCATACCCACCACACGTATGGCTGTGTCCCAATCCAGGCCTTTAACACCATTATCAAATTTGCAGACAACACAACAGTGACTGCACTAATCTCCCACAACAACAAGGATAGGAGCGTGTGTCCCTGCATGTGTCTCTGCATGTTTATATGCACAATAATGTGTCAGTAATGTGACTGTGTGAGCAGATGGGTGGCCAAACACCTTTTCTGTGACTAAATGTGTCACGTTAATAAAAAACTCTTCATATCAATAATATTCATATTCAGATTTCTGGGTAATGCCTCTAGTACCATTATAAATAACTGTGATTCCTCCCCTGCTAATTAGTGGAGTGTGAAGTACAGTATCTTGTATTCACCCACTTGAACTTTTCCACATTTCAAACCTGAAATTGAAAGGGACTATATTACGAAGTAATTACACTGCATAAATGGATCTGTTCCTGGAAGACCCCTTATAGAAGACTGGTTAGACAAGACTAGTTAGGGAAGACTGTTTAGAGAATATATTTAAACAAAAGCACCATTAAAACCAAGGAGCAATCAAAACTAGTTCTGGAAAAAGAAATAAATATCAGGATGTGGTTTTTATATTTTAAACTTTGAACAGCACGTGGAGTGCCATTAAATTCATTATTAAACAAATCAGCATTTTAAAGATTGAATTCAGAATTGAATTCTTGTTTTATATATTACAATCCCTGTTTGTTTTTTGCAAGTAAAATGCAGCATTTTTTTTTATTTCTTTTTTTCATTTCAAACAGATTTCCATTTTCCATGATCTGTTTCTTGTTACAATTCTTCCCATTTTCTTGGTCATCATTTAATAATTAGCAGAAGTCTTTATGCTCAAGTAATGCAGTTTAAGTCATATCTTCCTTATTTAGAGATAAGCTAATATCTGTATTTTACACCTTTTTATTTGTTTCTTCAGATGCTGCTTGACAGGCAGCCAGAAAGAGGTTTTACAGCCTCACCTACAGATGCATAGAAGAATGACGAGTAAGTTATTAAGCCTATTGGTAGAAGGCCTGGGGAGAAAATGAAGTCATTAACTGTGACACGTCGTTTCCTGTTTTTGAATCATTTGCCGGGAGTTTTGCCGCTGTTGGCATGTTATACGTGTTTTTTCCGTTTTTTCATTAGTAATTCTGCACTATTATTTTATTTCTTGCAGTGTTTTTCCTTTTTTCCTTCTGCTACGTTTTCTTTTCTTCTTTCTCTTTGGAGAATGTGGTTTTTCTCATTTAAATTTTTGGTGGTTAAACGCTGCACGCGGAGGCCATTCACGGCGGATCTGCCGAAATTATTATCAACAAAACTTCAACTAAGGTACGTTAAACATTTACTATGGCAAACATTCAGCTTGTTCAGTGTGTGGAGT
>JAQQZR010000814.1:0-12904 GCA_030068235.1 Notoglanidium macrostoma | reverse complement strand
TGACTCGTCGTTCTTGCTGATGAGACCCACCACGGTCGTGTCATCGGCGAACTTGACGATGTGGTTCGAGCTGTGCACTGCTGCACAGTCATGAGTCAGCAGAGTGAACGGTAGTGGACTGAGCACACAGCCTTGGGGGCCCCAGTGCTCAGTGTGGTGGTGCTGGAGATACTGTTCCCAATCCGAACTGACTGAGAGGTCTCAGTCAGGAAGTCCAGGATCAGTTGCAGAGAGAGGTGTTCAGGCCCAGCAGGCTCAGCTTCCCAATCAGGTGCTAAGGAATAATCGTGTTGAATGCTGAACTGAAGTCTATGAACAGCATTCATACATAGCATAAGCAGCACATTCCACAGACTGCCCTTTTTACTGTCACTGAGAAGATACATGCTGTTAGAACGGCCATACTGTCATCAGTCCTCATCCTCCTCAATCTTTCAGCAGCATTTAACACGGTCAACCACAAGACTCTATTGTCCATTCTTAGGAGTCTTGGTATTTGTGGCACAGGATAGCAATGGCTTGCTTCATAGAAGGCCGGTCATATCAAATGACATGGAAGGGATCCACATCTACTCCACACAGGCTCTCCACTGGTGTCCCTTATGGCTCTGTACTTGATCCTCTTCTGTTTCCATCTATACTAGATCTCTTGGTGAGGTAATATCCTCACATTTGTTCTCATACCACTGCTATACAGACAACACTCAACTAATCCTCTCTTTTCCTCCCTCAGACACTAATGTTTCTGCCCAGATCTCTGCATGTCTGGCAGATATTTCATCATGGATGGCAGCAGTTGAAACACAACCCCAGCAAAACTGAAGCAAAACTGAAGCTATTCATCCTATCTGATTCATCCCCACATCAGGATCTTGTGATCTCCCTGGACAACTCTTTGATCTCTCCTTCGGTCAATGCACGTAACCTTGTGGTAATTATGGACAATCACCTATCTTTTTCATCTCACACTGCTAATCTTTCTCGCTCATGCCGATTTCTCCTCTTCAACATCAGATGGATCCGTCCATTTCTTTCCACACAGGCCACTCAGATACTTGTTCAGTCCCTTGTCATCTCAAGACTAGAGTACTGTAACTCACTCCTAGCAGGTCTGCCTCTAAGCACCATCTGACTTCTGCAACTGAGCCAGAATGCAGTTGCATGACTCGTTTTCAGATTTCCCAAGTTCTCCCACATCACCCCATTGCTATTCTCCCTTCACTGGCTTACTGTAGCTGCCCGCATCAGATTCAAAACACTGATGCTTGCCTACAAAGCCAAAAATGGACCAGCACATGGACCAGCATCCTACTATCTCTAAGCACTGCACCGCGCTCCCTCCAATACTCCAGCACTGCTTGACTGGTTCCACCATCTCTCAAGGTACAAGGAAGACATGCATCTAAACTCTTCTCTGTTTTGGCACCTAGGTGGTGGAATGAATTTCCACTAGGTGTCCAAACAGCTGAATCACTGGGTGTCTTCAAATGACAACTAAAGATCTACCTCTTTCGGAAGTACATGGATTAACACTTATTTATTTTTCACTTAAAAAAAATAATCACCTTTCTGTATTACTTGCCAACAGTTTTTAGTGCGATGGTATTCTTAGCCCAGGTCCTAGTGAACCAGTATCAGAATATATTTACTGACTTCAAAGTCGCTCTGCATAATGGATATTGTAGTCTGTATACCTATGTAGCTATAAATGGTTTGTAATTACAAGTATATATGTAATTACAAGTAAACATACTTATGAATACTAAATTCCATTTCTGCTAATAAATCCCCACACAAAGTCCTACATAGTGCAGCTTTAAAAGCTCTCTCTCTCTCGCCTTCTTCCTTTCTAGTAGTATCTTACTCTTCTTTCTCTGCACACTGGGAAGTGGTGGCAAGAATACATAGACTTAGTTTAGAAAAAGAAAATTACAAGGTCATGGATGAGTTGTCATTCTCTGCAATTAATTGTAAGTGTATTTTCCTTCCTTTGATTATCTTTTCTTGCTGTAGAGATGGAAGGCATAATGTGCCTCACAATGTAAAATGCAAAACTCGAAGTATCTACAGGGAGGTGGTACACTATGATCTTTACCTTATTTTGCATGTGATTTAGAATGATGTGGTAAAAGAAACACAATTACATGGACTAACAGGGGTCAAAGCATTCATTTATAAAACTCCAAAACATTGTAGTTGTTGTGAAAGCAGAAAGTCTTAGGAAATATATACAATAGGCAATAGGTACAGGTTTAACAAAAATGGTGCACATTTAATTTATAATTAACAGCTTAGTTTGCCTTGACACAGATTCCAAAAGTTTCAGCTATACTTAAGGGATGAGTACCATTGTTCTAAATTATATTCTCTCACTTGTTTTTTTTGATGATGGTGATGGAGAATGCTGTCTACAACACCGTTTAAAAAAACTCCCATATGTGTTCAGTTGACTTGACTTCTGGTGAGTGTGAAGGCCATAGTATATGATTTACACAAGTTTCATCCTTATCAAACCATTAATTTCAAGTTAATATTTAAAACACAGAATCAAAGGAGGAGAGTAAGATTCTTAAGCCTTTGATTTCCCATGGTTGCATATTCTGGTTTTTGGACTGTATTTTGCCTCCTTCTTTTCTCTGTTTGCCGATTGACTGACCTTGTTTCTGTTATTTGGATTACTCTCTTTACCTGCCGTTTCGGTACTGATGCTTGTGTTTAAATAAACACATTGGATTCTGCTATGCCGTCTCCTAACCTGCGCATGTGTCCAGCCAAACACCGACGATGTGACAGTAACCAAATATTATAAAGCTGTTGTTTCACAAAAGAACACAAACATACCAGTGACCTGTATATTAAACACACATTTAACATATTTCAATTCACAGGTATCATACATTCCAATAATGTACCACAATGTATTTAGAACATTACTGTAAGTACGAGGTTATTCAAACATCCACATAGATGCTTATTGAGCAGCTAAATATACACATTAAACTGTATCTGAGTCCCATTTAGGAGCTGTATATAGTGGTTTATAGTGTAAATTTCTAGCAGGTAGCGGATCATTAGAATCTGGTGAAGTAGTACATTCAGCCTAGGTCTGGGAGACATGGAAAAGAAATCTAAGGGTATTTATTTGATATATCATTGATATTTCATTGACATATCAGTCAATATATCACAATATAAATAAAATCATTGTTTCTATCAAGCTTAAAGGTTCCTTTTTACTTCTAAGTGAGATGATAAGATATCATAAGGTTAATTTTGGTTTAAATTAGGGCTGGGTGATATGGCCTAAAAATATATCACAATATATTCATGAATTTTTATGATGATATTTATCATGATAAATTTTATGCAATGAAAATAATGTTCAGAGACAAAACGACCTGACAACACATGCAAACATGCCGATGTGCACACCTGCGGCGAGTTCACAGGACACTTGTTTATGAGCTCCAGCGCTGCACTTGTGTGCTGTGTTTTGGCACTTTGCTCCAGAACTCTGCTCAATGTATTTGATTTGCTTTTGCTCCCAGTGTTTTGCCCTTGTTTTCCGTTTAACTGCTTACTCCAGTTTTGGGTTAATAAAGCCCTCCTTTTTCCACCTGTGACCTGAGCTAGTTCTAGCGAGGTTTTAAGCTAGTTCTACACATCATGCTACATTACACAGACTCTTGAAAAACAACTGAAAAAAGAGTCACTGAAAAAAAACTTCAGCTGCCTGTTCATTTCTGATAATAATAATCGGTAATTTGTTTTTTATTTAAAATATTGATATATTGCTCCACCCTAATTCAGCCAAACCTGGCAAAGCCATGAACAAATATCCAAAAATAAAATAAAGTAAAATTATGGGCCTCTTTTTCCATATAATTTAGCATTTAGATTAAATAGAATGAATAATTTCATATAACCTTAATCCAATGAAGATTAATATTCTATCAAACATGTACCTTATAAACTGTATCATTGTGTATTTAAAATTTTAAAAAATTTAAATAAAAATTTGTTACAATTTAAAATCACATAGCCATGGGTGCTTGCCAAGAACATAATTCATGAGTTTTGATAGATGATTTTTTTCCAAAAAAACAAAACAAAAACAGACAAACAAAAAAAACACATTTGCAAACTGTTCCAATGTAATTGGCTGGATTTAGACATGATTTTGGTCCTCCAGTGAACCACAAGCAGGTTTAACCACCATGCCTTCTCAAAACAATATGCCTGGATCCTTAGGGACAGCAAATATAAAATCTTTTCTAGAGAGAGAGACAGAGACAGAGAAGTAACATTAAAAGCTTTGAAGTTGCAAATGGAAGGTTATGCAATGACCATAAAACATTGTTTAAAAAACAAGTTTAAAAAACATAAGATAACCTAGCCAGTAATGGATAATAAGGCCTTAGCACTACTTCTAAGATTAGGGAAAAAAGAATTGGAAAAAGTCAACCTTTTGGTGACATGTCACACTGAAAAAAAGAGAGAAATCCAACCTTTAACTGAAATAAATTTAGTCAGTGAAAAACTAATTCCTCATCAATAAATAATTTTCAACAAAAACATTTGTGACATAATTACTGGCATCCCTGCAAATTCTTGTGAACACAATGTTACTGAAGCATGTTTCCCATTTAAATTGTAAATTTTTGAGCTGATTGGAGTGTGTATGAACTTGGAAGGAAGGAATGTAGGAAGCTGTAATCCATGACTTCCTGATTAAACTGAGGTACAAATAAGAGATGACACAGGGGTCAAGTTATGTTAGGCGTCCATCAACATAGAAATGATAAGAGAGCACACAAACCAACAAAGGGTGAAGTGAGTTGACCATAATTCAGGGAATGGTTATTAAAAATTGCTACTTGCTTGAAAATGCTAATTTCTACTGTTGAGGCAATAATAAAAAAAAGTGGACATCATCTAGAACTGTTACAAACTTTCCTGGAGGAGGACCCAAGTTTATTTTGCCACCACAAACAGTGAGGAGGATGGTAAGAGAGGCAAAATCCCCAAGGATCATTATTGGTGAATTACAAGACAAAGTAAAATCTTGGGGTTACTAATTCTCCAAAACCACCATCAGACACCACCTCCATGCCAACGGATTATATTTGGAAGGTATGCCAGAAAAAAATATTTTCTATCAGTTACAAACAAACACCTGGAGTTTGCAAAACACTACTGTAACTTTGACTGGAACCATGTTCTTCTGAAACAATATGGAGCTTTTTGGCAATAAACACTCAAGGTGGGTTTGGTGTAAAAAGGATGGCTATAATGAAAAGAATCTTATGATGTGGACCGCCACTCCACATCATAAAATTCTTTTCATTATAGCCATCCTTCTTTACATGAAGTTATGGGCTCCATGAAATACCAGGACATTTTAAACCAAACTCTGCCTGCCTCTGTCTGGACACTAACTTGTCATTGGATCTTCCAGCGAGGACAGAGATCCAAAGAATATGTCAAATAAAAACAAAAATGGCTAACAAACCACAGAATCATGCTTCTTCCATGGCTTGACCTCAACTTCATTGAAAACCTATGGGATAAGCTGAAGCGGATGATCTGAAGTGATTCTCAGAAGCCCTGCTCTGTATTCTCCAACCTAATAAAATGTTATAGGTGAAGACTTAGTGCTGTCTTATTGGCAAAAGGAGGTTGTACAAAGTATTAAATGCAGGGCTGCCAATAATTGGGGCACTTGCATTTTTGTCCAAAATAATAATTTCTTGTTGAAGGATTTGTTTTCCTCTAAAAAATTTTAATAATCAAAGGTTACATTTTTTTCAGTGTGAAGTGAAGCTGGTTCAACAAAAGTTTTGGTGAATTTTGTAAACTCTGTTTAATAATCTTTATAAGTGGTGCCAATAATTGTGGAGGGCACTGCATTTCCAAACAAGTGTTGGACACATGCTCTCTCTGGACCAGGTTGTGGCCTGCTCATTACTGAGCAACCCCTATGTAGGCCTAATTGTGATAAATTGTTGGAAATGCCTTCGCATATGTGATTTTTTCTAAAATTATCATTTCGCTTTTTAATCCTTTGTAGGGCTTAAGAGAGACCATTTGTGGTAATATTTATCCTACCTTGCAGGATTCCTGCTGACTTTTACAGCACATGGTGACATTTTTAGAGCACACCCCAGGTTAACTTTTGAAAAGTTTAAAACAGTCTCTGTTCTTCATTTCGGATTAATGGATATTGGATTTTTGCACTTGAAGAGCTATGCTAAATACTGAAAAGGAAAAACATCAGAAAATTCTATTTTGGTAATAAAATTGAATAATACCTTTTTTTATCATTATACTTTTTGTATATTATTGTTTGCCTATTGGAAATACAGTCTGGACTGGGCAGAGAAGCTTCTGGTTTGTTGTCCCCACACTTGAAATATCTCAAGTGTTCCATTGTAGCAAATGCCATGTAGTTGCTGCCTCATTGTTTGCATTTAACGTTTACATCCAGAGTCTCATCTTTGCTGTCTAGGAACATATAAACTTGTCTCCAGAAAGACAGAACATGCTTCACTGCAAAATTTTTGTAACCAAGAGGAATTTTCATGGAGCAAGTGAATTTTCCGAAATGAGTCAGTTCCTTTGCAGGGGCACACAGAGGAGATACATGTTATCAGGGCTCCTTTTGGCCATATTCCAGTTTGGATCAGTGTGTGAATAAACTTTGTCATCTCAGGAACACAAAAACTGCTTTGTTCATTTGGGAGGCAGAATAGATGTTTTCAGACCCTACCTGCTCTCCCATTGCTGTCAGCACCTCCTTAATCTGTGCTCCACTTTCTAGCACATGAGAGATACATGCTGGAGAGATGCCATGTGAGATGGAGTCTTCCTGCCGGCCTTAAAGGCTATGGCATCCTGCTCACTCTCACCTACTCTCAGATGTTTACAGCTTATGTAGTTCACTTATAACTGTAAATTTCACTATGTAATTTAAGTAAAGGAAAGAAAAAAACAAGCATAAAACTGGCAAAAAGCTGGAGAGCTCTGCACACCTTCCATCCACACTCACAAAGAGAGGGCTGTCTCATCTCCAATGCTTCTTATTCAGGGTTGATTGATTTCTGGCCATACTATATTGTGGACATAAATAAGTAATATAGCACGTGGGTTGCAGAAATGTCCCCCATCACTGACTGACTCCTTTATATGAGAGAGGACTTGTGGCTACCAGCCTGTGATTAAGGTAAGAGCATAGCAAAATGACACATTATCCCATCACCACAATCCAGTGCTAAGTATACATGTGTCATGCTTCCCTCAGTCACTATAGTAACAACTGCACAAGCAGTCTCCCGTTACTAGAGCAACACGATCGGACGCGCCAACAACTACATCCGGAGTCAAAGTCCCGCTTCTGGGCCATGGGATATAAACACGGAAGTCCCGGTCTACTCGTTGCTTGTTTGTGATTTCGGTTACGGATTATGCTACGAGCCTCATGCTTCCCTACAAGCGTTTTCACCCTAGATTTCTCTGATCAGCTGTTCCTGGCTAAGGTTTTTTTAAGCGGTTATTCCAGCGCTCAGTTTTATTTCCGTCATTGTGTGTGCGCGTTTCATTTCCGTGTTTGATCTTCTTCTGGGTTTACTTGATCACGCTCACCCCACGCTTCCTCTCTGCTCGTGCTGCAGCATTCATCTTCTACTCTGTACCAGCCTGCTACAGACTGCTCTTTCTCTGCTCTGCTGCTACCACGGACATCTTCCACTCGTACGACAATCCGCCACTACTACAGGATAGCACCCGCCTTGAACTCTGCTCCTGCAAAGCTTCACTTCCACCACCAACCCATCCCCTGGTAAGACCATTGACTCCTATCGGTGCACGCCGGTGCACGCCATTGTACTTGTGGTTTCGACAACTTCGACTCACCTGGACGTTACATCATAATAACTTCTTGCTTTAGAACTATTGTAATTAATGTTCTGTAAGACCATTATTTTTGTTACATTTGAAAAGAGTGTAATTTGAAGTTTTGATGCTCTATGAAAATAAAGAAAATATACAGTAAAACCAAATAAACTGCCCCTAGCCTTTGCTAGTTTTTAAAACAGAAGTCCATCTTATTATCTACTTAATCTGTTATAACTAAAAGCATTGTAATTATAATCACTTTCCAGCTGGTTTTAAAATGCTTTTCTTATGACAAAACAGTGCACTTGAAACAGATCAATCATAACAAAACCTTTTTCACACTTTTTCAAGCAACACTTAATTTGATAATTTTGCTGAGATTTTCAGTAGGAAGACAAAACCTGTGAAAGCAGCCTTGATGACCAAGATGACCAAACCAAGCTAGCCATAGACAGAAAATAAATTAATGAAATTAATTTATTTCTCTTTCTCCCTCTGTCTTAGTCTTGTCATGCATTAACACAGATTTTAAAGCCAGCACTGAAAATGCCTGCAGTTAAATTAATAGCATAACAATGGTCTACTTGCATTATTTAACACTTTCTTTAAATCATTCCACTTGTTGCCACAAGGAGCAGAGAAAGGCAAGTTTTTACCATATTTGTACTCTCCATACCTTAAAATATATACTGCCCATCAATAAATTTACCAAACTGCAAACTAGGTACTTATTAATTTAAAATGGGAAAAGTGAAAGATAATAAAAACCGAAAGTGGTAATGGATGCAGAGGTGACAAACAGGAACTTTGCATCTTAGTTTGCATGCCAAACTATAAACAGTGAGACTGAGCAATAAAATGGAAAGAGAACAACAGATACTCACATTATGTTCCTTTTAGCTGTCCTAAGAGCATTCAGCGATGTGAGTTTTTTTCAATGCAGGGTTGAATGAAAACAAACTCTCTCTAATTATTTCTGTGACAAGGTCATTGTGACCTGGAGAAGTGCTTTGATACACTAAGTGATATTTTTCAGAGTATTTTTCACCCTTGCTGCCTTCTCTGTGAGAGCTAGAAGGAAGCCAAGTGATGTTAAGCAGTATGGGCAATGTCATCGTAGCACCAATAATGACTAAACTTTCCATCAACCACAGCATGTCACACGACCACGAGAACCTAAAGTATATAGGTCACATCTAGTATATAACACTCATTTTTAGCTTTTGTTGTGTACCACCCATGTTACAGTTTGTTCCCTGTCTGTATTCTAGAGTCCGTGTTCATGCTTATAGTCTTGTTTCAGTTATTTGTTTGTGTTTCTCTTGTAAATTTAATAAAAAGCCTGCACTTGCATCCGCCTCCACAACTAATTCCTGAAAGAAAAGCTAGACAGCCTATGGATGCAGCAGACTTTTTCACTGTTTGTGGGGATGCTTAAATAAGACTGCAGATATGGAAACAATAGGGTAAGAGAGGATGGAAAAGTGTCACACTGCAATGGCTTGAGCCATGATCCCACTGGAATTTTTTTTAAGGAGTGGGTTTCCTGATCACGCTGGGACGTCCATCTATCTTTTCCTCTACTCCCATCTCTACTTCAGACATTGCACAGCCTTCCTCCTCCATTTTGAACATTGCTCTGCCTCCTTACTCCACTGAGAACATCAACCTGCCTCCTTGCTCAGCTAAGGAGCTGTACATCAAGTGAAAAAAGGAAAAAAAAACATAAAATAAAGAAAGTGACAAAAAAGGAACCATAGCTGAGGAAAAAAAGATGTTAAAAAGCCTCAGTGCCACAGATTCTACAACTCAGGAACTGTACAAGAGGGATGAACACCGTTTTCCAAAAGTGATTCCCTCAATCAATGTTTTAGTGATTGTGTGAGATCTGGTGACTCTGAAGGCCATAGTGTATGATGCATGTAATTTTCTTTCTCAGTAATCCATTAATTGAACATCAATACACTGTGGATGTGGGTATTGCCATCCTTGGAAGACAATTCCCTTCAATATGGAAGGGAAAAGTCAGCCAGTCAGAATACAACTTTGTACTGATTTGCAGTGACCTCTTACTCTAAGGGGACAAGTGGACACAAACCACCGCATAACATTTTTCTCTTTAATTTGTCACCTGTCTGTATCTATCAAGGGTATGCATTAATTAATTAATGTATGCATTAATTCTAATATTAAATTGTCTTGGTTGAACATTTATGTTAATAATAAAAGTAGTGTCTTTTTTGAAGGGCCATTTGTCTAGGCAGATCATAACAACATTATGGAGAAAAGTTTAATGAACAAGGTTTAATGAACAGATTCATTTTTGGCTCTGTGTAGTGCTGGAGCTCCATGGCTAGGAAAACAGTGGAACGACATAATTGTGCATTATTAATTCACAGAACAGAAGATGGATCCTGTAATTACGTTCAGCACTCACTCGTGTCTGGCTTAATAGACTATGACCACCACCTATGGGCCTTTGCTGCTCCTATCATTCTTATCAAGTCATACATACAGCAATGTGCTAAAGCCTTATTCACCATATTTTTTTATATTAATTTAGTTTTAGATTAATCTTAGTTTATGACTTCTGCATTACTTCATCAGTTAAAATATTTCCAAGCATTACTTTTCCAATAAAAATTTAATGTCACAGAAAAACTTTTGTATGTCAGTAAAGTAACGCTGTCAGGTAAGAGATGGGAGTCGTAGATGAAAGTGCAGAGGAGTATGTTAATTCCAACATGTGTTCCAATACACAAGGATAGATAAACACAGAGACAGTCTTGTAAACTCAAACAGGCAGGGGTAAATAACACCGGGAGAACAGTACTGTGTTAGGGCAGGCAAAGACGGGTCAAAAACAGGCTCGTATCATGTTCCAGAAAACAGGATTATCAGAGGCAAAGGCAGACTAGGAAAACTGGAAGGAATAGCAAGGGTCAAAAATACCAGAAGACTAACGATGTCAAAAAGGCTTAACAATGAGTGAATTTCACAAACAACCCTTCACAATGTGACCGGGAAACATAGGTACTTGTGACGCTTGAGTGAGCAGAAATGGTCGAAGCCACAAGTGCAGCGGCGTACACTGGTAAAAAGGAATGACTAGTCTTACCAGGGGCTGAGTGGGTGGAAAGGCAGCTGAGCAGAGACAGTGGAAAAAGGAGTCATGTGCGGGGTCTAGTAGTGGACGTTCGCCGCGGCACACGCCGAGGGTGCGCGAGTGGGGAAGCAGTGAAAGCCAGGAGAGCCAGCCGGAGTACAAAGGCGGAAATAAATCATGTACACAAAAAACGAAAATAAAACCGAGCGTAGGAACATACGCTAACACGAAGGGTAGTTCGGGATATCCGACACAGAATAATCCAAAAACGTTTCAAGCAAAGCGGGGCGATAGCATAAACTGTTGCCAAGTTCATGAATCAGCAGCGAGCAGTTCGAGACTTCCGTATTTATCTCCAGTGATCCGGAAGCAAGGCTTTGGCCCCGGATGTGGTTGCGAGCGTGTCCGCTAGCGTCTGCTTGTGTGGTTGTAGTGACAGCGGGAGGCGCAACAGAGTCCCCCCTCGAAGGGCCGGTTCCCGACGACCCAGCCTCATCAGGCCTGGAGTCGTAGAATTCCTGGATTAGGGTAGGATCCAGAATATCATGGCAAGTTACCCAGGACCGTTTCTCAGGGCCGTAACCCTCCCAATCCACGAGGAACTCGTAGCCCTTTCCACGACGACGGACATCTAGCAGTTTCCTGACTGTGTAGACCGGTTCACCACCAACATCCCGAGGAGGCGGGGGTTCAGTGGCGGGTGTGGACAACGGGGAGGAAAAGGCCTTACGAAGGAGGGAGACATGGAACACCGGGCTGGTGCGAAGGGTACGAGGGATGGCCAGCTGGTAAGCAACAGAGTTAACATGACGGACCACTTTGAACTGACCCATATAACGAGAGCCCAGCTTGCGATTCTCCATAGTCCCAGGGAGCCCCTTAGCGGACACGTATACTCGGTCCCCAGGGTGGTATACCAAGGCAATCCTGCGGCGACGATCGGCACGATGCTTGGTGGCCATCCTCAAGGCCCTGAAGCTGCGACGGACCCATCTCCAAATGGTGGAGACGATTGACGGCAGTATTGACAGAGGAGACGGGACCGGGGATACAGTCATCAGGGAACCAGGAAGGAGCAACACCGGTGGTGGCCTCGAATGGGGAAATGCCGGTGGAAGAGGTGAGTAGCTGGTTGTGAGCCAATTCAGCAAAGAGAAGAGAAGATGCTTGGACCATGTGGAGGGGTGCGAGGAGCAGTAGCACCTGAGATATTTGACCAGCACCTGATTGACCCGTTCTGTTTGACCATTAGACTGAGGATGATAACCGGACGTGAGACTAACGTCCACCCCAAGCTGCCTCCAGAATTGTCACCAGAACCGGGCGATGAACTGGTGTCCTCGGTCCGTTAATAGATCCATGGGAGGTCCATAGTACCTTACCACTTCCCTGATGATCCTGTCGGCAGTCTGCTGAGCTGTGGGATACGTTGGGAGGGCAATGATCCAAGCAGTCTTGGTGAAACGCTCCACTAGCTCCAAGATGATAGTGTGGCCATGGGAACGGGGGAGGCCAGATATGAAATCCAGGGAGATATGAGACAAAGGGCATCGCGGGATAGGGAGAGGGTGAAGGAGACCCTGAGGGCATCGGTTCTCCGTCTTGTTAAGGGCGCAGACGGGGCAAGCTTGGACATAGCCTTGCACATCTTTGATGGAGGGCCACCAGAAGTGGCATCTTATCAGTTCCAGAGCGCATAGGTGCCCTGGGTGACCAGCCAGCCTCTCGTCGTGACCCCATCGGAGGGTACGGGGGCAGAGAGAGGTAGGTACGAATGTGGTGTTATGTGGAGTGTTGTCTGGGGGTGGCTCGGAGTCATTAGCTTGACAAATCTCCTCCAGGAGGGGCCATCGGACCTGACCCACTATACACTGTCTATCTAAGATAGTAGATGGGACCGCAAGA
>JAQQZR010000813.1:0-12919 GCA_030068235.1 Notoglanidium macrostoma | reverse complement strand
TAACAGATAATATAAATATATATATATATATATATATATTTTTTTTTTTTTTTTATTATTATTTTAATAGTCTCCCAGAGTGCACTAAACATTGGACACACACTATTTCACTTTAAACAGTCAGCCACTTTAACTTACCCTGCCAATCATAGGTTTTTATGGTTTAAAAATAGGTTTGAACAGTTTAATCACTGTTATTGCCAAAACCAAACAAAATGGCACTGAATAGCAATTAAATAAGTAAAGCTAAATATTTTAGGGACATATTTACCCGGTCACTTTAAGATCCTAATGGGACACTAAATGAGTGCCTTATTAAAGGCAGGTACACTTGGATTGAAATCCTGTTAAGCCTATAGATAAAAGACCCATAGATGGTGCTGGTATTAGCTGTACCTCTACAACTGTATCTTTCAATTCACTAAACAAACATTTCTCAATTCATTTCCACTTATTGCTTGGTTAGGTTTTCCAATTTCAACCAGAAACAAAATATAGAATATAAGGGGTTCAAAAAGCAGTGTATTTTTAATGATAAATACAGTATATTTGCAATAAATTCAGTTGCAGTTGGCTTGAAGTTGGCCATGAGAAAAAATACACAGGTACAGTAATAGGCAAATAAATCAATAATCAATAAATTTGATGTGAAAAATCAGGAAAAATTTACCACTGGCCAGAAGTTGCACACATGTTAAGGGTTTGAAAGTTTTTGGGTTTCTAGAGTTTAAGAGCAAATCCTATAAAGACCCTATGTACAGACATTTTCCTTCATTACTTTTTTAAAAATGGCACCTGCTACCTGCTATATTTTCCTCTCAGTTTGATCAAATTATTGGATACTTATATTTCATAGTGAAATGGACATAAGCCTGACATCAAAATGTTAGTTATACTCCTGAACCATCATGTAGGGGCAGCTGACCTAATGGTTTGAGAAGCGGGTTTGGGACTGATAGGTCGCTGGTAAATTCCCTGGACCGTTGGTAAGAATGTGTGGGTCAGGGGAGTGAAGAAACAGTTCTTTTCCTTCTCTTTGCAGGGCCCCAATTGCTCACTGGGTGCTGTAGCATGTGGCTGCCCACTGCTCTGGGTATGTGTGTGTTCACTGCTTGGATGGGTTAAATGCAGAGAAAGAATTCATACCTTTGTTCAAGGTATGCCATAACAATGTGGTTTAACTTTTTTTTTAACATCTGAAAAGAGAAAAGTACTTGAACATATATGATAGTATACTAAGTTTTTACTGAAGCTTATATTTCTTTAAAATTTGGCAGTAATGGTGTTTTTCCAAAACCAGATTAGAGATGGGTGGAGCATTGAAATGGAATATTAAAATTAAATTTTCTTCTTTTTCAGTTTTGGGGGTTGCCAAACTTTATATTTAATTTCTGAAATATTTAATTTCAGGAAAGTCTGTTTTTAAACCTATACTCACCACCCACTTTATTAGGAACATATGGACATGTGCACATTCATGCAGATATCTAATCAGCCAATCATGAGGCAGTAGTGCAATGTATAAAATCTTACAGGTATAGGTCAAAGGCTGCAATAATCACTCTTTAAAACCATGGTGAGCAGAAAAGCATCTCAACATGCACAAAATATTGAGCCTTGAGGTGGATGGGCTACAACTGCAGTTTCACTCCTGTCAGTTAAAAACAGGACTCAAACAAACTGGACAGTTGAGGATTAGACAAAAAATGACCTTGTCTTTTTTCAGTCTTCAAATGTCAAGTTTTGGTGAGTCTGTGATATCCTGAGATTTCTATTGTGACTGACAAGAGTAGAACCTGATGTGGTCTTCTTTTTCCCTTTCTGATGTTTAATGTGAACATTAACTGAAGCTCTTGACCTGTATCTGCATGATTTTATGGATTGTGCTGCTGCAACATGAAAGGCTCATTAGATAGCTGCAAGAATGTGCAGGTGTACAGGTCTTCCTAATAAAGCAGATAATAAATCACATAATGAGTGTGTATGTATGTATATATAGCAATTATCTACAAATTATGAATTATCTATAATTATCTATAATTATCAAATATCTATAATAATCTATAGTGAGACATAAAGGGAAAGGGGCGATGAAACTTGAGACACTGAGAACCTCTTAGACTCCCTGCTGCTTGCTAGAGCACTGAGTTGGACTTCCGCTGGAAGGGACTATCGCCCAGCGCCTGCCGTCCTCGCCATTTATCGCATTTTATATATATATATATATATATATATATATATATATATATATATATATATATATATATATATATATACAGTGGTACCTCGCATAACGAACACAATTCGTTCCAGCAGTGCGTTCGTTATGTGAGGTGTTCGTTATGCGAAACACGATATCCCATAGACTTCTACAGGAAATCGTGCAATCTGTTCCACATCACCGCGAAAAATCAAAGAACAAATTAAGTGGAAGAACAGGCCTGTTCTTCTGCTCCAGCAAGTCTAAGTTTTTCGGCAGGCCCTGGCTGGAAGAACTTATCCAAAGTCCCCTGCCTCTCCCTTTTCTTGAGTAGAGTCCTGAAGTGGGCATTGACCTTTTCATTGAATAAATCCACCACTCTGTTGACTTCGGTTTGGTTGAGGTGCCACTGACGGGCAGTCTTCGGAACCTCTTCCCACTTCTTCAGCATGTCCTTGATGGTGCTGGAAGGAATTGGCCCTTTGTTGTTCTCCGCCTCCTCGTCCACTGATGAGAGTTCTCTCCTCTCCTCCTCCTGTTCTTCCTCCACAAGAGCTTGCAGTTCTTCAAGTGTTAACTCGTTCCGGTGTTCTTCCAGCAGTTCTTCCACATCCCCCTCTTCCACCTCCATTTCCAGTTACCTTGCCGTGGAAACAATCTCCTGGATGATTTTGGCGTCATTTGTTGCCTCTCCTTGAACAAAGGCAGGAATCAGGTCCCTCCAAGCACAGTTCAGAGTCCTTTGGGTGACTTGGTCCCAGCCCTTTTGGATGAGCCTGATGGCCTCAACGATGTTGAACTCCTCCTTCCAAAATCTCTTCACAGTCATTTCGCTGGGGCTAAACTGGCACTTCTCAAAGCAGTTTCGAAAAAGGGCCTTGGTGTAGATCTTCTTGGAGTTGGCAATGACCTTCTGGTCATTCATTGGCAGGAGGATGGAAGTGGTGTTTGGAGGCAGGAACATCACTTTCAGCCAGTCAAACTCATCTGCCAGCTCTTCTTCCAAGTCTTTTGGGTGGCCTGGGGCATTGTCCATCAACAGAAGAGCCTTGAGGGGCTTCTTGTTGTCTTCCAGGAACTTCTGCACACTGGGTGCAAAAACTTCCAAAATCCACTCCTTGAAGACTGGTCTTGTTACCCAGGCTTTTCGGTTGGACTTCCAAAGGACAGGCAACTTGGACTTCACCACACCTTTCTTCTTGAAAGCCCTGGAATTCTCAGAGTGATAGACCAGCAGAGGTTTCACCTTGAACAGTCCACTGGCATTGTCAGAAAAAGAAGTGTCAGCCTGTCCTTCATGGGCTTGTGGCCAGGAAGTCTCTTCTCCTCCTTGGTGATATAAGACCTGTTGGGCATTTTCTTCCAGAAGAGGCCAGTTTCGTCGCAGTTGAACAGCTGATGAGGAGTGTAGCCTTCTTCTTCAACCACTTTCTGGAATTCTGCAGCAAACTTCTCAGCAGCAGCTTTGTCAGCACTGTCTGCTTCTCCATGCATGACCACGCTGTGGATTCCACTTCTTTTCTGGAAACAGTAGAACCACCCCCTGCTGGCCTTGAATTCTTCCTCTTCTCCTCCAGCTTGTGAGCTTGAACCTGCCTCTGCTGCACGTTCTTCCTTCAGTCCTTCATAGATGACCCTGGCATTCTCACAGATGAGCTCCTGGCTTGTTGGATCCGCTTTCATCTGCCTCTCATTGATACAAACCATGAGAAGGCTTTCCACTTCATCTATGAGTGACATTCTCACCGCATCACTGTACAACCTGGTCATTCCCTTAGCCACCTTGGCTTGAGCAATTTCATCTTTCTTTTTCAAGATGGTCCCAATGGTGGACTTGTTCACCTTGAACTTCATGGCTAAGTCTAGTACTCTCGCCCCTTTTTGTGCAGTTCAATGATTTCTTTCTTGGTTTCGATGGTAAGAGCCGTTCTGGCTTTCCCACTAACACCTCCTTTCTTGGAACCCATTTTTCTTGGGGTTTACACTTCACTGAAACAAAAATGTTCGCTTCACTCAAGAAAAGTTGTCCCGCAATGACAAGAATAAGACATTGAATTCTATAACCACCATCCAGTAAACACAAAGATGGAAAAAACACATCAAAGCAAGTTAAAAAGGACAATCAACTGGGGACAAACACGCCCTGCCTTCATCTGAGCCATGCGAGACACGACTGGCCAGATTTGGCCATTTTTTTCATGGGAAATGCGATGTTTTCACGGCGTACGTACGGTTCGTTATGTGAAACAAGTTCGTTCTGCGAGGCTCGCGAGCGTTCGCAGCGGCGTTCGTTATGCAGATCGTTCGTTCTGCAGGGCGTTTGTTATGCAAGGTACCACTGTGTGTGTATGTATATATATATATATATATATATATATATATATATATTGATTGATTGATTCCCACAGTCAAGGCAAGTGGTAATAGTGCCTTTGGAACAACATGCTAGGGGACCTAGGGCAACCTCGGAGCATAAGCAAGAGACATAAACACAAACCCATACTGGCATTAGTCATGTGGGCTACTGGCACAAGACACACCTGGACTAGGTCAGAAAACTTGGAACTGATGGAATGCTACTATAACAGCAAACCCAAGGAAAGAGAGTGCATGAAACGGATGTGGGAGCTATGGATGACCAGAAGACCAACATCCACTCTAAGAAACAGCTTTTGGCTCAATGCTCTAACATCAATAGAAGGAAGCTACTCTAGATTGGGAACACTACAGGTGATGGAAATTATGAGCAGTTCCTGATAGAGATGAGTACACAAGAAATGCATGACAGTTTGCCACCACTCATGACAGAAGCATGTACAGTGCCCACCATGGAGAAGAAAGTAAGAAGCCAAGATCAGGGAAGCCTGGAGGCACATCAGCCAGCTCACAGAAGTGCAAAAAGGAGTCAGGAAAGACACATCCTGGGACAGGAAGTACAACAAGATGTCCATAAGTGGACATCACCAAGGTAGATATCCAGCTATGAGTCTAAGGCATGAAGAACTGGACAGTACCTGGACCTGACATGATACACAGCTACTGGTTGAAGAAGCTAACAGAACTCCATGACTACCTGGCATCACAAATGAGTGAGCTGCTACCAACATGCACTTACCCAGACTGGATAACACACGGTAGGACAATCCTGATCATGAAAGATTCTCAGAAGGGTACACTGCCTTCCAGCTACAGGCCAATAATTGGAATTGGAACCAACACCAGAGGGTAAAAGCACCAGCTACTGATTAATAGATCAATCACCAAAGACTCTAAGACTAGGCAGACCAACCTGATCACAGCCTGGATTCACTACAAACAGGCCTATGATTGGATGCCCTACATGAGGATACTGGAATCCTTGGCACTATGCAAGGCTAACAAGGCACTGATAAGCTTCATCAGCAACTTAATTCAGCTGTGGAAGATAACACTGGAAGACAATTCCAAGGCCATTGCACAATTCACCATAACATGCGGTATATACCACTCAGTCACATCATAACAAAGAATGGATACGGATATAAGTTCAGAAATGGAGTAACCATCAGCCATCATCCATACATGGATGACATCAAGCTGTATGCTAAGCACGAGTGAGACATTGACTCACTGGTCCACCTCACCAGAATCTACAGTGAGAACATTGGGATGTCATTCGGACTGGATAAATGTGGACATATGGTGGCCAAGAGAGGGAAGATGATCAGGACTGATGGAGTGGAGTTACCAGATGGCAAAATAGCAGATATACAGGACAGCTACAAGCACCTTGGTATACTACAGGCCAATGGGAATCAAGATGAGGTTACTAGGAGATCAGCCACAGCCAAATATCTCTAGAGTGTCAGACAGTTGCTCGGAAGTCAGCTAAATGATAGGAATAAGATCCAAGCCATCAACATGTATGCCTTACCAGCCATCAGATGCCACTGATGGCTTGGAAACTCCTCACAATGCATGGAGGGTTCCATTGGAAGTCCAGTGGAGCCTCTGCAAACAATGGACAGAAGGAGGATTAGTGGGTGTCAGAGCCACTATCCAGAATGAAACAAGGAATAATCCATGAATACATCAAGAAGATGGCCCCCCAGGACTAAGTGATGAAAGAGTGCCTCAAGCAGAAGAAGATAGAGGATGGTGAAGTGGAAGAGAAAGCATCATGGAAGACCAAGTCCCTAGATAGGATGTAGCATGGGCAGATAGAGGAAATGGCTGACATCAGGAAATCCTACAAGTGGCTAGAAAAAGCAGGCCTAAAGGACAGCACAGAGGCTCTGATCATGGCAGCACAACTTGACACTAGTATTAAAGTGTGTTAGTTGTAATTGCACTATATAGTGCAAACCAAATGAGGATGGGTTCCGTTTTGAGTCTGGTTCTTCTCAAGGTTTCTTCGTTTTGTCATCTCAGGGAGTTTTTCCTTGCCACCATTGCCATCACCACAGGCTTGCTCATTAGGGATATATATAGATAAATGTATAGATTCATAAGTTTATAGTCAAAATTTATATACTTTTGTGAAGCTGCTTTGTGACAATGTCTGTTGTTAAAAGTGCTATACAAATACAATTGAATTTTATATATATATTTTCATATATTTTTGCATTTGGGATCAATGGAATATCCTGTTTATTATTTTTACAACTGACACTGATCCCCAGCATTTTCTGCAACCTTTAGCCTGGTCTAGAAGGTTAAGCCCTTAAATGTCACAGAATATCTTTTCATGGGAAGTAAATGTTTGGTACACTACAAAATGTTCTGTCTGATGGATGACTTCAATTTCCCTTTAAGCTAGAAAATACAATATATCCACAACCCAGATACATTATTTATCCCTCTTCTCATTTCAGTATCTCCCTCATCACTGTATCTCTCTCCTTATCTTTTTTCAATTCTGTCTTTTCTCCAAAGTACATGTAACCTTGAGCTGAAATTACTCCTATGTTCAATCAGTACTCACATTGTTCTGAATAAGGTTTCTCTTGTAATGGTAATTGTTTAAATATTTTTGTTCGGGACATTGTCCTGTGTCATTTGAAGTGGTGGAAAGAATACAAAAGTGACACAGGTAAAAGTATTTTGCTATTTAAAAAAAATTCCTTTGAGTACAGGTAAAAGCATTCATCAAGAAAATTACTCAAGTAAGAGAAAACAAGTTGCCTGCTGAAAAAACTTCTTGAGTAAATGCTCTATTTTATGTTCTGTTCCTATGTTAACTAACGAAGTGAGCTATGCTGAAGTGAACAGCACTTTTATTGTTTATCAACAGGATATAAAGAAAGGTAACATAAGCTGACGAGCTAAGTTAATCAAATGCTGCTGGGGTTTCAGTAGCTGCTAGGTTTGCTATCTAAAAATGATGCCCCTTACACATTATCCTGAGCATTACCTATAGACTGTAACAGCACTTGTTTAGTCATATCTTAAGTTTAATAGCTTTCATAGTGTATATGATGATGATGATGATGATGATGATGATTATTATTATTATCATTATTATTATTATAAATTCTTTAACAGTGATTAAAAACACATGAGCATTGAATAATCTATTTTTAAAATACATATAATAATAAGATACTGTATCAAGTAAAACTAAAACTACTATTATTTAATTATACTAAGAAAGTACCATTACAGTGAACTATTTACTCAAGTACACTCTCTGGAATGAGAGAAGATGAGAGTATGTTCCTATTCACCCCTGGACTTCTTTTAATCAATTATTTGTGCATATGACCTGAAGCTTTGTTAAACTCTTGTACTGTGTAATACATAAATGGCATTTGCTTTTTACCACTGCAATTCAGTGTTTCCTTAAATCATCTTACTGGTGTGCCAGATGTGCTACACCACATTATACAGAGCAAAATGCCGATTTACACATGTGTCTGTATACACGAATTTGTGTGCATGTCTGTGTGTCAGTGAGGGGACATCATTTTTATTTGCTTCTGAATACTATAAAATTGTTTCTCTGTGACATGTTTTGAAAGGCCAATTTGAGAACCATCCAGGAACATAGGATTTACGACTGGATGTTGAACTAACTGCATTTCATCAGACCCCTTTAGGAATTTTACATAATGTTTATGCCTGTACATGTGTGTATATATGTGTGCATATGTTTGAATATGTAAAGGAACGAAAGACATAATATACCTTACTGTATATTGAAAATATTAATTTTCCTTCTATAGTTTTATTATTATATGAGTTTTATAATTATATGCATACCACAATTATTTAGATGCTTATGTGTTACTAGCTCATCTTAGAACTTAGATTGTATCCATATACAGTATAATAACCAACCTATCACATAGTAGTGTGGTGAGGTATTCATTATAATTTTGTTTCCACAGAAAGTAAATACCTACAAATGTCATATTGACATAGACAGAGAAGGCCATCTTATAAGATAGATGTCATTTGTGCTGCACATACTTTTGCTTTGGGAAATTCAGATATATCCTTTATTTGTTTATTTATTTAAAGGCAAATTGAAATTTCAGTTTGAATCTTTCAGCTTGAAGGAACTAAAGTAAACTAGCAGCTAGCTGCATGAGCTTATGGATTCAATTCAGTTCCACTTTATTTGTATAGTGCTTTTAATGGTAGGGATTATCACAAAGCAACTTTTCAGAAATCCTGATTTTAATGAGCAAGAAATATTTCAGAGATGATATGGAAGAAACCCTGAGAAGAACAAAACTCAAAAGAGAACCTATCCTCTTGTAATATAAACCATTACCAGTGTACAGATGTAGAAGAGTAAAGATCAAATCAATCAAATCAAATCACTTTATTGTCACATCACATTACTGGTACATTGGAACAGTACATATGAGTGAAATTCTTGTGTGCAAGCTTCACAAGCAATAGTGGTGTACAAAATATACGAAATAAAGAAATAAATATGCACATGAATAAATATGCACATGAATAGGTTTGAATACAAGGCATATGTATTCATATGTATGTATTACTAGATGTACAAGATATAAGAAAGATAAACAGTACTGTATTGAAAAGATGTTTAGTATAAGAGTATTGGGAATTCTGTGATTACATGTCTTTATGATTAAAGCAGATCTTAAAAGGTACAAATTGACAGTATCAAGGTGCTTATTCATTGTAGCCATAGTAGGTCTAAGCATAAATTAGGCATTTTCAGTCACCTGGAATTCTGTTGTTGCTTTTTCTATAATATCAGGATTTTACCAAATGAAATTTGATTCAGGAAGTCTGTCAAAGTGTTGCTTGTCTGAGACTGAGACATTTTTAGAATATATATAATATATTTTTGTAATTTCATAACAATTGACAACTAAAGTCACCAGTTTCTGAAAGAGCACTCTATATCAATTTATCTGAAAAGAATTGGCACTGCATTGCACTGAATCACAGAGTCTGTCTATTTCACATCATAATGCCTGTATAATCAGTACTGGATAAAGACCCACACTATATGTATTCTTGCCTGAGACTTCACAGTCTAATTATTTGCTGTTCTTCATTTGGACAATTGCATCTGCAAAACTATACAACTTAAGTAAACCTTTTATCTGTGTAATCATTGTGTGTTAAAACTATACAGCATTTCCATCTGCTTAATCTCATAATAAGCTCATGCCTGTTTCCTTATTAACATTAAGTTCAAGAGTTGTCTGTATTTAGAGCATATTTTACTTGCTTATATTTTGGTGTGACATTTTTATTCAAAGCAGCTTGCAGGCAAGGTAGACCACACTTCAAAAATATAGCTAAGATATTGAGGGCTGCAAAGTGTGCAATAGATTTCTGGTGTCTAGCACAGAACCACTGACCTTCATATGCCAGCCACTAAAATGAATTATACAACAGTTATATGTTTTTATATGTTAAATAAATTGTTATATGTAATATATAACATATTACAGTTACGTATATCTAAGTACAGTTGTACAGTACAGTTACATGTAAAAATTCCATTAATTTGATTGTTCAAGCAGTGTTCCAAGAGGGCTGATATTTCGTGATAACAGCAATGGGAAATTTCACTGTGTTGCACATCCACTTAAAATTTCACTTAAAACAGTTACTACAGTAGTATTAGCGACATAATCAGCAGACATGGCAAATGATACCTTTCCAGAATATACATTTTCAATTAAAATATGAAAGCTTGGCAGATGAAGAGGAAAAGGAAGAAGGGATGCCATTTTTACCGGAAGCACCTTTAATGGTAATGAACAAACCAATGTGTGCTAGCTAGCCAGCCAGTCGATGTGCTATAAAATGAGTGTGGCTTCATTGGAATCTCAAGTCAAGTCAAGTCAAGTCAAGTGGCTTTTATTGCCATTTCAACCATATACAGATGATACTGTACATAGTGAAATGAGACAACGTTCCTCCAGGACCAAGGTGCTACATATAAGACAACACAGAATTACAAAAGTGCATCAGAAGACAACATAAAGTACATGTGTGCAAGCATTGCAAGACAAGACATTGCAAGACAACATAGACTACATAAAGTGCACGTGTGACACACAGCACAGTGCAGCGCTAATCCAAGTTGTATGTGCAAAAATTGCAGAGGTAATTGAATGTATTCATTGTGTATGTGTGTGTGTGTGTGTCAGTCCAGTCCCTGAGTGTTCATAAGTCTGATGGCTTGTGGAAAGAAACTGTTACACAGTCTGGCATTGTGGGCCTGAATGCTTCTGTAGAAGTTTGTGAGGATGGGTGGTGAGAGCTGGACTTTCCTCAGCCTTTGCAGGAAGAAGAGATGTTGCTGGCTATATTTCTTGCCTATGGAGCTTATGTTGAGGGACCAAGAGAGGTTCTCTGCCAGGTGAAAACCAAGGAACCTGGTGTTCTTGACGATCTCCATAGAAGATCTGTCGATGTTCAGTGGAGAGTGGTCACTCCATGCTCTTCTGAAGTCAACAATCATCTCTTTGGTTTTGTCCATGTTCAGAGACAGATTGTTGACTTTGCACCAGTCGTTTAGATGCAACACCGCCTCTTTGTATGCTGACTCATCGTTCTTGCTGATAAGACCCACTACGCTCATGTCATAGGTGAATTTTATCATGTGGTTTGAGCTGTACAATGCTGCACAGTTGTGAGTCCTCAGAGTGAACAGTAGTGGACTGAGTACACAGCCCTGGGGGGCCCAGTGCTCATTCTGGTGGTGCTGGAGATACTGTTTCCTATCCTGACTGACTGAGGTCTCTCAGTCAGAAAGTCCAGGATCCATTGCAGAGAGAGGTGTTCAGGCCCAGCAGGCTCAGCTTCCCAATCAGGTGCTGAGGAATGATTGTGTTCAATGCTGAACTGAAGTCTATGAACAGCATTCATACATAAGTGTCTTTATTGTCCAGGTGGGTGAGGACCAGATGCAGGGTGGTGGCAATGGTGTCATCTGTAGATTGATTGGGGCAATAGGTCAACTGCAGGGGGTCCAGTGAGGCAGGCAGCAGGGTCTTGATGTGCCGCATGATGAGCCTTTCAAAGCACTTCATCGTGATGGGTGTGAATGCAATGGGACGATAGTCATTGAGGCAGGACCCTGAAGACTTCTTTGGCATGGGAACGATGGTGCTGGCTTTGAAGCACTTGGGAACAACAGCAGTGCTCAGGGAAATGTTGAAGATGTCAATGAGAACATCTGGCAGCTGGTCTGCACATTTTCCGACCACTCTCCCAGGGATGTAATATGGTCCAGCAGCCTTCTCTGGGTTAACTCTGCAAAGAGTTTTCCCTCACTTCAGCTGTGGTCAGACGCAGCACCTAGTCATTTTGAGAAGGGGTGTTCTTCCTTGCTGTTACCTCATTCTATGCATCAAACCATGCATAGAAGTTGTTAAGTCCATCTGGTAGGGAGCACATCATCATTACAAGCTTGTGTTGTTGTCCTTCAGTCAGTGATGGCCTAGATGCCCCGCCACATGCGCGGTGTGTTGCCGCTGTCCTGGAAGTGGCTGTGGATTCTCTGGCCATTTGCATGCTTTTCTGCTCTGATGACCTGGAACAGTTTGGCCCTCACTGTTCTTAGGGCCAACTTATCACCTGCTCTGAAGGCGGGGTCACGGGTCCTCAGCAGTTCATACACCTCTGCAGTCATCCACAGCTTCTGGTTGGAGCATGTAGTGACCTTGGAGACAGTGACATCATCTGTGCACTTGCTGATGTAGCTGTTCACTGATGACATGTACTCCTCCAAGTTGGTGCTGTCGGCATTGGTTGCAGCCTCCCTGAACATATGCCAGTCAGTGTGCTCAAAACAGTCCTGAAGTGCAGAAATGGCTCCTGCTGTCCATGTTCTCATCTGCTTCAGAACCGGTTTGGAGTGTCTAATGAGCAGTCTGTATGCTGGGATTAGCATAACAGAGATGTGGTCTGAGTAGTTATAGTGGGGGTGGGGCTCCGCTTGGAACATGCCGGGAACGTTTGTGTAATCAAGATCCAGTGTGTTTAGCCCTCTTGTTGCAAAGTCCAAATACTTATGGAATTTTGGGAGCACTGAGTCCACATATTGATGGAATTTCGGGAGAATTTTCGGGAACATTTGCATGGTTGAATCTATTTCCACTCACAGAGCAAAAATAAAGAGTACATTTGGCCATTATTGCATCCAAAATGTCACTTATTCAATATTAATTTTTTTGTTTGTAGAACTGATATATATATATATATATATATATATATATATATATATATATATAA
>JAQQZR010000812.1:0-12919 GCA_030068235.1 Notoglanidium macrostoma | reverse complement strand
ATAAAATATCGGTTCTGTAAATATTCACACAATTGTATTTCTTAAATTTAATTTCATATGACATCATATACAGATGGTTGACAAACAAAAGGAAAATGCAGTGATAGTGTTATGCTGTGAGGAGCATTTATGTATGTTTGCTGGCATGGATTTGATCAAATTTTCTTCAGAGTTCCCCTGACTGATCACTTTATCCATTTCTTTCTTGAAGGCTGTGGTCTCTTCCAGGATGACCCTGCCCCCATTCACAGGATACAAGGGCTCAACAAATGGGTTGATGAGGATGAAAATTATGTAAATCACATACTATGATTTTTAGAGGGAAATGTTAAACAGTTCTCTTCACCACCATCCGAGAGAAAATCTTTTGGAAGATTTTGAGAGGCTTGTTTTATTTCATCCATCTTTATTCCATTCAAAAATGAGATACATGGATATGTATTTATCTCACATTGATATAATTTGGCACTGATGAAGTAAATCAGTACTCGCTAGAGGTAGAGGTAGAGGCAAATCCTTACCTTTGGAGCGGTGAACACAGGTGCATGAGTGTTGGAGTCAGTAATGGCGATATTTACAGTTGAAGTAGATGAAAGTGATGGTGTTCCATGATCCCATGCTTTGACAAACATTTTATACGTCTTTTCTTTCTAAAGCACATGAGAGCAAAGCAGGTGTTTGTAAAGTGAATAATGAAGGTTTGATAAACTGGTCCTGTGTGCATATTAACACTCACATCGTAATCAAAGCAACCGGTGAAAACGAGATTTGTGATCATGCTGTCTTTTACATCGGAAATGGATTCCAGAGAGATTTTTGGCAGCGCTGGCTCCTGAGACACTATCTTCATGGAGACACGAGAATTGTCAGTGTCTTTCTGATCATTGTCTCTTGCTTGCAGTGAAAAAGGAAGCTGACCTAATGCAACAAGAATGGAGAACGATTAGGAAACTTTAGGAAAAAGTGTGACAAAATGAAAAACATTTCTGAATATACATTTAAAGTCCGGGAAATTGCTTTGGTTTTGTCGGCCAAGAAATAAAGACATAACATGCATTCTTCAAACGGTTATTTGTACAAGTAATGGTTTGTAACTTTATAAAGAGGAATGCTTTCTTATAAGGAATCATTGTTTTTCTTCTTAACAAAGAAGAGTAGCATTTTTTACAAACAGCAGTGCGATTCTCACCTTCCTTTATGTTCTCTGGAACGTTTATGTGCAAGACTTGAGGTATGAATAAAGGTGGATTATCATTTTTATCTTTAATGGCCACGTTGAAAGACAAAGTTTTATCAACAAATTCACCAGTATTTTGGTCCATCACATCAAAATTCACCTAGTTATAAAGAATGAAATAAGACAGCCATTCATATTTCATTTGAACTTTTTTTTTTTTCCTGAAATAAATATAGAAAACGCAACGATAAACCATTTTGGTAACTTTAAAATAAATACACAGAACCTTAGAAATACATTTTCTTACAAATAAATTCTCTCAAAACATCTTATGCAAATGTATAATGGATTACTTACATAGAAAATGGGGTATTTTTCTCGGTCTATGGGCTTGTGTATGAAGAGTTCGCCAGACTTTTCATTAATGCTGAACACACCCTTTGGTTCTTCCGTTACACCCTGCCCACTGATGCTGAATTTGATGGAGTGATTCATGTCCTTATCATTGTACAACTAGAGACAAAAGAGTAAAGGGAAAGATTAGATCCAATTAAAATGAATCCAATTCATCTTAAACTTCGCAGAAATTCTGACAACCAGGAACAATTTCATTGGATTGTGAAATCTTTTCCACTATGGCAGGTTGCTTGATCAAATCATGAGGAAATCACACTTAGCTAAAACATTTCAGAAATCTTTAAGCAGAACATTTTTCCCACCTCATTTGTTAACCCTAGTTTTTGCCAAAAAGTGAGATAAATAGAATAGAAATTGTGATTAATATTAAAAGAACGTTTAAACCAAACAGCCAATATCAATGAACCCCATCCAACCTAATTGTTCACAGTTTGTAAAGTTGGCTTTCTAAACACCAGTTTGGTTTTTGTTTTTGCACAAACTGATGGATTTTCAAGGCCGTAACAGCTTTTACTTCAAAACTTCTACCTTACATCTGCACAGATATGATGTTGTGTGATTTACTGTAGTAAGTAAAATGAATAAATAAATAAAAAATAAAGTGAGTTTGTTGGATGTTCTTGCAAAACAACCTCCCATATCTAATTCATTACAATCTAGAGTTCCAAACCAGATGTCACTGCAGAATCCAGTTCATTATAGCCCTTTATATTATACCTGACAATATACTGGCAAACAGATAAAAAAATACATGATTTTTTTTTTTTTGCTTATGAATTTTCAGAATTAATCCACAGCAACATCTGATGCGTTTTCTCACCATCATACATGTATTATTCAGAACTTATGTATTAATAATTAAACAGTGCATCCGGAAAGTATTCACAGCGCATCACTTTTTCCATATTTTGTTATGTTACAGCCTTATTCCAAAATTAATTTCGTTCCTCAGAATTCTACACACAACACGCCGTAATGACGACGTGGAAAAAGGTGACTTGAGGTTTTTGCAAATTTATTAAAAATAAAAAGACTGAGAAAGCACATGTACATAAGTATTCACAGCCTATTTGAGCTCAGGTGCATCCTGTTTCCACTGATCACCCTTGAGATGTTTCTGCAGCTTAATTGGAGTCCACCTGTGGTAAATTCAGTTAATTATACATGATTTGGAAACTGTCTAAATAAGGTCCCACAGTTGACAGTGCATGTCAGAGCGCAAACCAAGCATGAAGTCAAAGGAATTGTCTGTAGACCTCCGAGAATTGATTGATGAATAAATCCATTCATATGCAGGTTGACAAATGAGGCCCAGTGTCTGTAAAGTGATACCTGTGTAACTTTACTAGGAAAAGGTCCAGGACTTTCCTCCTCCAGTTCTATAGTAGACAGCACCCATCTCCTCTTGGATCGAATGAGCACACGCTCCTTAGAAAGAAAGTCACAGTACAGGTTTTGTAACACTCGCTCAAAGTATAATGGATTATTATCAGTATTTCTTTTATTATAATTACTTTCATTTGTGAGTGTAAGCACATTCTGAGATAAAAAAAAATCATTACTAAATACATACACTTGTCTCTTTATTGTTTTCCTCCTGGCTTCTCAGTTCACGTGAACGCTCAGGCCACAGCTGGAAACACACAACACAATGAACAGAAGAAATAACAAACAAAGTGCTGTGTTATGAAACTAAACCTTTTAATGCCATAAAAATGCATAAAAGAAATCTAAAATTTTCTAAAAAAAAAAAAAAAAAAAAGGAACATATTTGAAATCAGCATCATGGATTTTTTTTTTTACCTGGCTTTACAGAATATACAGGAATTAGTGCAAGAACACTGAGTTGCCAGATTATTAGTGAGTGGATCAGTATAACTAATAAACTAGCAGCTCAGTGACTTTCATAAGTATTAACTAATCTTTACCATTCTAATTAGGATTACTTTACCACTCTCATTATTACACCAAAATTATTTATTTACCTTTTACACACTGCAAAAAAATTTTTCGAGTTGGTTAAACTTTGACATGAATGTATATATGGTTTATAGATATATTATGTATAGATTGTTACGCAAGTTGTTTAAACTAATGATCATTTCTTGTTTCAAATTGATAGAGTAAAAACAAGTTACTATTTTACATTATTCATTCAAGAAAACTTGTTTAGTCTGGTCAAATAAAGTTTCAATTCTTCACTTTTTCAACTCACACTTTCAAGTTAAAATAACTTCGACTACATTCATATTAAGTGCCATTATAACTTTAGAGCACTAATGTTTCTATTTCTCATCTTGACTAATGTTTTAAGTTTCCTTAAACCTTACACTGAAGCACTTCTGAAAAATAGCAACTCATTCAATAACCCCTCCTCCTCCTCTTTCCCTTTTTCAACTTATACCCTACGGACATGAGTTAAATGAACATCGACAACATTGACAAACCCGCAAGTAGTCAAGTCGATGGACTACTTTAAGTTGTATTTTTAAAACTTGACAATTAGACGATTATTAATTGACAAACGCAGTTAAAGAGAAGAAATAAGTTCACAACTTAATGAGACTATAATTTTTTACAGCACGGTTAAAACAAACACTCTTTTAGCTGCAAGTGCAATGGGTTTACCCTCCCTTCATTAAAGTAGAGCTGCATTAGGAAATGATCTGGAGCAGTTAATACAGTTCACAGTTCCAGATTCCTTATTTAATTGCTATGCTGTATCACTAAACCATAATGGCAGTTATTAGTCTGTAATAAAACATAAGAAAGTCCAGGTGTTCCAAAACGTTTCACACGCAGTACATATTCACAAACTGGTTTCAGTTTATTCCTCAAGGCTTTTCGTCCCGATGCACTCGCTGATGGAAAGTATTCACACTGCAGTAATAGATATAATAATTTAGTTAGAAGAAAAAAAAACTGTAGCATGAGCCCTTAGGCCAAGGTGTTCACGTGGAAAAGAATTTGAGACGTTAAACATGTGGTCTTTGGAAAGACATCAATTATAACAATTTGGGCAGATTTATGTCGCCTGTTTTTGTTCATTCTGACATGATAATGACCCAGAACAGTCTTAACATTTTTTTTATTATATTTAATGGGTGAACCTATATTTTTGGGGCTGCAGTGTGAAGTTGTGAACCACTTCTCAATTTTCATAGTATTATTATTATTATTATTATTATTATTATTATTATTATTATTATTACTCATTATATTGATATTATATTATTATTATTTTAATACACAAGTAGGTAAGTAAGTAAGCAATAAAGAAAAACAAGTAACCAACCAGCCAAATAAACAAACAAATAAATAAATAAATAAATAAATGTTTGCACTAATTGACAGCGATTGCTTTAAAACAGCATGTGCACAATAATCTGGTCGTAATACCATATATAAAAATCACAGCAGAATTCCTCTTTCCTGTATCGATATCATATGAAGTCCTAAAGATCTCCAATTACTATTATTATTATTATTAGTAGTAGTAGTAGTAGTAGTAGTATTTCATTTTTATTTCGGACACATGCTTAATATTTTAAATTGTCTGCATGTGTTAGTAACATGGGGCCAAGAAATACTGCACCGCTTTTCATAATCTCAATTAGCTATTATTATGTTTATTAATAATTTAATAAAATGAATCATTACGCCAATTATGCCTTCATGTAATCGTTTTAACGATGTGTCATTTGCGAATGAGTCCAAGAGCGAACTTGCATATATTAACTGTTTTATTTTTTTATTCATGTCAAATTAAATATCATTAAAGTAAATATCATTGACGCTGTATATACTGTAAAATAACATTACTTAGATTCATTCTATTTAATATGGATTACTAGTGAAGTGAAATCTGTAGAAACCTGTGAGTTTGTTCTGTGCGCTTATAAATAAATTATTTGCCAAATTATTTGATGCATTCTACTGATTTAAAATAAATTGCAATGCAGTTAATATATAAGAATATGCGACCTCGGTTTGAGCGGACATTGCTAGATAAGTGTGATTTCCTCTCATAGTGAATATCAAATTTGAATTAAGTTGTGATCAATGCCAGAGCAACATAGACTGCATAGTGTGTGCACATTGTGCACGTATAATACCAATGTAAATATAATTATAATTAATACCAATTAAATTCATCATTGCCACTGGCTTATGCAAAACAAACTTCACTACATTCAGTCTTGTACAGAAATATTTATACTCACAAGCAGAAGAAGCAAAACAATGGAATTCCTCATCCTGAAGCTTGTACAAAAAGCTGCCCTAGTTTTCCGTATACCACCTGTACACTTTCCCTCTCTCTTTCTGTGTGTGTGTGTGTGTGTGTGTGTGTGTGCGTACTGTGTAGATGCCGTATCTCAAAGGCACTGACGTGGGTGTGGCCATGCTGACACGGCTGAGGGATGAAAGTGACTGGCTGTTTTCTCTTTTGTGCATCCTGCACGCGAATTCATTCCCAAAAACAGGAAGGTCTAGTTTCCATGTCGGATGAAGAACCTCTGCTGTTTGATCTGTGCTTATAGTATACACTGGCAAATGTCGGTTGTTCATTTTGTCACTCGTATGACCTGTAAAAACATGTTAAAATAGAAAGACACTGGATGTTTCTTGTACACAGTAAAACCACCAGTGAGTTTATTTGAGTCCACCTGGATTCAGCTGAACTTTTGAAAGAGTTCATTCAAGACTCTAGGTGCTAATCCAGTACTGGAGATCGTACTCCGTATTTAAAATAATTGAACATTTTGAACACTCCATTCTATATCCATGGACATTAATATTAAATTGTTCCCATTTTGCTGCTAAGCAGTCTCCGCTCCTCGCAGAATACTCTCCACTAGATTTTTTGGAGCATGGCTGTGAGGATTTGTCCGTTCACCCACAAGAGCACTGTTGTGTACTAATGTAGGACAAGGAGCCCTGGGGCACAATCGGCACTTCAGTTCCCAAAGCTGTTCTGTAGGGTTGAGGTCAAGGCTGCTTGAGTTCTTTCACTCCAACCATTGCAAACCATGTCTTTTGTGGATCTGGCTTTGTGCACAGGGGCAATGTCATAAGGCACTTAGTGTATAGACCAAACAGCTCTAGGGACTTGTTGAGAGGAACCAAGAACTACATACCTTTAAGGGTTTTTAAAAAAATTTTTCTGTTTGCATTCACACCGCCTGTAGGAACGGTGAAGTGATGTAAACCGCATTAAAATCCGTCACGTATAGGCTTAAAACCGCCTGACTTCACTACCTCTCCATTTATCCATGCTTTTTTCTTTTCTTTTTTTTACATTTTTAACGCTAACAGTAAGAGCTGTTGTTTACACGGACTTAAGGCTGCACCCGACTCAGAATTTTTCCGGTCAAACTGGATTCAGCTGTTCAAAACAAAGATATGAAGATTTTTCCTGAACAGTATCTGGCCTCTCTCGCTGCGAGTTTCCTCTTTGTTTATGTTTCTACCATATGGATTGTTGGAAGAATGAGACAGGCAGAACGCATGCATTTCTGTTTAACAAACTCTTATAGCCTAATTTTTTTTTCCCAGTGTAGTTTCAACTCCGGTCCCGGCTTCTCTCGCCTGTTAACCAGCGCATGCTGTTACATGGATTTGTTTTTAGCAAACGCATTTTTGTAATTTCTGTCTGTTTTATCCTGTTATTGTAGTGCACACTTACTGACAAAAAGGAAAAAAAAACAATCTCTACACTCACATCTGGACCATTCTCCGCACACATATATTGTATTACAAGATCAGTCTCAGTTCCAACACAGTTTGGGGAAGAACTACACACGGGCGTGACAGTCAAGTGTTCACATACTTTAAACATAAGCAATGTGGTCTTTTTTTATTCCACAAACATTAAAATATATGCGTTAAAATACAGCCTAGAAGCAATGTCCACTTGAATTGCAGGAAACGTATCTGATCGCAATCAAAAAGCATGTGATTATGGATAAGCATAATGATTAATGATGGGATGCTTGATGCAGACATTGCAAAGCCGTCTCCAGCATTTAACGTGCTGGTGTTTTGAAACAGTTTTTGAGGTGAGAAGCAAATCACAATTGCAATCTATATTTCGTCATTTGAAATATACTCATCCTGGCATAATGTAACAGCTCATGCTCTATAATTTAAACAGGACCACAGCAAATAATACAAATTATTATTATTATTTTAAAGGCTGGGGAGGTGATCGGTAAGAAAAGAAGTCGCCTTAGTCCTAGCACAACGCAACACATCATATTCTTAAATTATAAAGAAAAATAATGATAATATCTGCTTTCTGTAGTTGTAATCGTTCTTCTAGTTCAAATCACATTCATGCCTGAAATATTATGTCACTCTTTCCACAGACCTCATCATTTAAAACTAAAATTGTAACATAATTAATTATTATTAACATCAGGTACCATTTATTGATCTTTTACAAAAGTAAATATCTGCATAAGGCAAAGTGAAGTAAAATTTTCAGCCGGATTTACAAAAGTGTTTGGAAACAATTTTCTTCATAGTCACGTGTAAATATTCATCGCCAGTAATATGCAAAGCCAAAGAAAACTCCACAAAAGGGCAAGTGCACAGACGGGGAGCACAAAATGAATGATCAGGGTAAAGGCAGGTGTGGAAGCTATTTTGACTCATGTCTATGCAAATAAAATATTTAGTATTGGAGTAATAATAAGCGGGGGCTAAATTTTTCATCAGCTGAGGCATATGCTTAGAACTTACAGTTAGACAGACAGACCAGTCTGTCCTCCTTTTATGCAACACCTTTTGGTTTGTCATAATTGAACAATTGGCTTAATTAGTCTTGATTTATGGGTTCGTGTTGGATTTGTGTTGGCATGTTCTTTGTGAGTTTGTTCTTTATTTTTATACACTTTAATTAATGCCAAAAAGAGAACAGGACTGCCTTTCACTCATTTTTCTTGCATTGTGAACTTGTAAGCAGATCTGTTTTCGATTGAGCATACAGAATACAAATGGGTTTTTTTTTTTTCTGAATTTCTTAACACTTAACAATTCACGAACAAATACACTACCGCTTCTGTCATTGTCAACGTCTTCTACAACCTCTGACAAAACTCTAACACTAGCGGCTCCTTCCATACATTTTCAATAAGTGTCTCTTCACAGGAAACGTAACAATATCAACCATTATACCGTATGTTTCTCTTTGTTAAGCAACATTTTTTTAAATAAATCTAGCCTTAGATTAGAACAAGTACATTTATTAAACTACTATCAGATCAACCTTTAGATAAATGAAAAATGAAAAAAAATAAATAAAAAATGAATAAACACCTTATTATATATGTGTATGTATTAATTAATCTATTTATTATAAATCTTGTGTCTATTTAACAAAACACACCTGCGCCAAGAAAGTTTTTTCATTTGTAATTAAGGCAAACCCTTTCTACACAAACAATACAAGTTTTTTGCGAATCTGATTTTTTTGTAGATTCACAGATTAATTATTATGGCTGTGAGACTTTAAATGGCAGTGCTCCGTTTATAGATGATAGATGGCGTAATAATATAAGCTAGCTGGCTGAAATAACCGAAAAACGGCCAAGTGGAAGCCTTAAACATTCAAACAAACTGAGTTTATTGGAAGACTGAAAATAAGATGGATAAATGTTAATCATATGGGGTATATGCAAGTTTATTTCAAAATGAAAGTTAATCTATGCATTTTAAATGTGCAATATGTCAAATGGCTCTATGACTGACGTTTAAACTCCCGAAAAAGATATCCATTTTCGAACCGCTGGAAAAACCTGGGATTGGGGTTTAAACTGAGTTGTTGCTTAAAGAGCAGCCCAGGTTTTGTTGTCATATTGCTATGTAGTATTTGACCTCTGCCCCGACATACCACAAATGCGCACGCCCAAGTTTCAGGCGCAGCCCTGAGCTATTACTACGGCAGAGATTTAACACAGCGGTGTGATCATAGCATAGACGTAAAGTCTACTTTAGTTGGATGACAGTAGCTGTAATGAAGGCCGATGGATGAGAAGGCGCCATGCTAACAGCAAAAATGATAACTGTATTTATAAAATGAAACTGTATTGGTTTAACAGCTGAATGTAAAAGAAACACACCCACACAAACACACACACACACGTATGTCTAGCCTGTAAGGTTGAGCTATCGTCATGTTTTTTACATGTTTAAAATACAACTCATGAATAAAAATTATACTTAGTCACTGTAGACTATACAGATTTGTTCTGTTTAAAACTAGACTAGTCATACATTAGGTCATACATAAGCTAGGCATGTAACTATGAGCTAGCTAACCCACATTGCTTAGTTATAGCTTGTTGGTTCAGTGGTAAATATGGCTGCATTAAGTTAAAACTGCCTATTCTTATTTTCCACACACTAGAAATACTCTGACATAAGTAAAAGAAATTCGTCCACACCCATTCCAAGACGTTTTAGACACAGCGCTGATCTTTGTATGTGTGCATTTCTCACTGCTAAACAATGGGCCAGTGAAAAGCAAGGTGTGATATGTGGCTGTACCTTGTTCAAATAAAAGATCCATCAAATACGTCTGTAATACTGAGAAACAAAAACCTTCTGAAAACCTGTGTAGAAGGTTCTAACATACGAGCAAGCAGTCTATCCGATAAAAGGCAGGGGTGGACAGGGTGTGATTTTAATCAAACAGTACATTTAATTTGTAATATCAGGCTCTATAATTTTCCCAAATTACTTTGACTCTCACATTACTAGGCTTGCTAGCTAATTAATGGGGTACGGGTGGGTGTTTCCAATTTAGCCAGACTGTTGGCACAGTTAAATGGGCTGGCTCACCCTTAACAGAATCTAGTTTGTTGTTTTTGTTTTGTCATCACTACCTGCTAGCTCACTGTGCAGCCAAAACGCTGCAAATTCACTGTTAGCGATCAATTCGAAATCCATCTCGAACTTTTTCGTATGCTTTAGTTTTTCTGTCCTCCGCAGCCACCGTAGATGTTTTTATACACGTCATACACTACTATCGCATAAAAAGTGTTTTATACAAAGTATATCATATTTCAGTTCTCATGTTTAAGTTATTTTCTAGAAAATTCATTAGCGATTCTAACCCTGTCTCCCTCTATCCCATGCTAGCCACTAATCTCAGCCCGTGAGAGTTAATGCATGCTAGCAAACTTGCTAGCTATTGGAATTAGCAATATAACACTAAGACTAATGTTAGATCGGTTCGTAGCAACCCTGGTTTACACAAGCTAGCACATAAAATGAGTTAATGCTCCGATGTGAGTTAATACTTGCTAGCAAACTTGCTAGCTATTGGAATTAACAATATAACACTAAGACTAATGTTAGATCGGTTCGTAGCAACCCTGGTTTACACAAGCTAGCACATAAAATTAAGCTCTGATTAGCAATGCATGTTTCTGAACATGATGTAATACTTATACTAACAGTTTGTGAACTTGATTTGCTGGAGAAATTGAGCTAACTACTTAGCTGACAAGAGTCTATTTATTAAGTCAGCAAATATAAGTATCCATTTATCTTCCTATCTATAATGGCATTATATTTATTAAAATGCCCAAAAAACCTGTTTTAATTCCTGGAACATTGTATTCTTCTCTCTTAATTCTGTTTACATATATGAAACATGACTTACATCGATTTATTGTAGATAATTAAATTAAACTCTGTCACAGGGCCATGGGAAATAGGGGTGCTGCAGCGCACCTTGTTGGAAAAAGCATGCATTACAGTACTCTTTACCAGGGGTTTGAGAAATTATTAGCAATACTGAATAATTATTAATTATTAAAATAACGTCAAGCATCATCACATAGCCTAGTCATCTAGTAGCTAGTAATACAATACTGCATCATTCAAGGTAGCTAGCTATCACAATGGAACGGAAACCAAGCTCAAGTTAAAGCATTTAGTTCATTATGAGTTGCTGCTGAGCAGATTAACGTTATAATTTAACACTGATACTTTGGCTGAAAAATGCACTTGGCTCTGTTGTTGTGTGCTGTGCAAATTGGCTTTTGGACCGGTTAAAATATTGCCTTGTATTGTATTTGGATATGTTCTCGTCTGCTGTGCGCAAAGGGCTTATGGACCTGTTTCACTATTTGTATGGTCTGATCATGCGTGTCTGCGTCCTGTCACAGAGCCAGGGGTTTAACTAATGTTATGTGCTGTTAAAATATTGTGTGTGACAGACTTTTGGACCTGTTTATCTGTGTCTTGGCTATTTGTTCTTGTATTCAAGTATGTTCTTGTCTGTTGTGTGTAACAGGGTCTGGTGGTTGAAAGACTGGGATACATTTGATGCATATTATACTGTATTTATATTAGAATGACATTATGAATAGAATTTTCACAAAAAAAAAAACTTCTCTCAAACTTGTTAAATAAAAATTATTTTATATGTATGAAGAAGCCTATTGCCTATTCATTGTGAACGCCAATCTTAGTCATGCTGGTACATTCACGAACGATCCGATACTTTTGAAGTGCATTTGGTACGAGCGAAGGGCACCAAGTCGTACTCGGGAGCCGTTGTGCACGAATTTCATTGCCTGCCCTAAATCACGCCATTCAAAGCTCCTCCCTGGTTTAAAGAGAGAGAGAGAGAGAGAGAGAGCAGTGGTCGAGCAACCTACTAAGTGAATGAAGAGAGGGAGCTGCATTACCGAGAACAAGGCAGTGAATCAGAGAAATAAAACGTTTCACACCAGTTATGTTCTAAAAGCACAAATTAAAAAATGTACCTTGTATAATGTTTACAATACAGATCATTGACATTAGGTCTGGGAGAACTTAAACCTAAACCACGTGATTATAGCATACCTTGAACCAAGGTATGAATTATTCCCCTGTATTTAACCCATCCAAGTAGTGAACACACACATGTAAGAAGTGAGCACACATACCCAGAGCAGTGGGCAACTCCATGCTGCAGCGCCCGGGGAGCAGTTGGGGGTTAGGTGCCTTGCTCAAGGGCACTTCAGCCGTGGATGCAGAGGGCAGGTTATGAAACTGGACTAGTGATTGGAAGGGTGTGAGTTCAAATCCCAGCTCTGCCACTGCCCTTATAAAAAATGAGACATATGTAAGTCGCTCTGGTTAAGGGCATCTGCCAAATGACATAAATGTAAATGTATCCAGTTTAGGAAAGAAGGAAAACAGAATATATATATATACACACTATATTGCCAAAAGTATTCACTCACCCATGGAAATAATTAAATTCAGGTGTTCCAATCACTTCCATGGCCACAGGTGTATAACTTCAAGCACCTAGGCATGCAGACC
>JAQQZR010000811.1:0-12924 GCA_030068235.1 Notoglanidium macrostoma | reverse complement strand
TCGTTTTAACTGTACACTGTACCACATGTATACGTTGAAATGACAATAAAAGACACTTGACTTGACTTGACTTGATGAGAGTTTCGCGTGTGTGTGTATTTCATATGTGTCTGTATGAGTAAATCATATGCGTGTGTGTGAGCTCGTTTCACCTGTATCTGTACAAGCATCTCATATGTGTTTTAGTGTGAATGTATTTTTCATGTGTCTATATGAGCATTTCAAATATACAGTATCTCACAAAAGTGAGTACACCCCTCACATTCTTGTAAATATTGTATTATATCTTTTCATGGGAGAACACTGAAGATATGACACTTGGATACAATATAAAGTAGTCAGTGTACAGTTTGTATAACAGTGAAAATTTGATGTCCCCTCAAAATAATTAAACACACAGCCATTAATGTCTAAACCGCTGGCAACAAACGTGAGTACACCCCTAAGTGAAAATGTCCAAATTGTTCCCAGTGTCAATATTTTGTGTGGCCACCATTATTTTCCAGAACTGCCTTAACTCTCTTGGGCATGGAGTTCACTAGAGCTTCACAGGTTGCCACTGCAATCCTCTTCCACTCCTCCATGATGACATCACGGAGCTGGTGGATGTAAGAGACCTAGGACTCCTTCACCTACCGTTTGAGGATGCCCCACAGATGCTCAATAGGGTTTAGGTCTGGAGCCATGCTTGGCCAGTCCAGCACCTTTACCCTCAGTTTCTTTAGCGAGGCAGTGGTCATCTTGGAGGTGTGTTTGGGGTCATTGTCATGTTGGAATACTGCCCTGCGGCCCAGTTTTCAAAGGGAGGGGATCATGCTCTGCCTCAGTATGTCACAGTACATGTTGGCATTCATGGTTCCGTCTGTGAACTGTAGCTCCCCAGTGCAGCACTCATGCAGCCCCAAACTATGACAGTCCCACCACCATGCTTGCCTGTAGGCAAGACACACTTGTTTTTGTACTTCTCAACTGGTTGCCGCCACACACGCTTGACACCATCTGAACAAAATAAGTTTATCTTAGTCTCATCAGACCACAGGACATGGTTCCAGTAATCCATGCCCTTAGTCTGCTTGTCTTCAGCAAACTGTTTGAGGCTTTCTTGTGCATCATCTGTAGAAGAGGCTTCCTTCTGGGAAGACAGCTATGCAGACCAATTTGATGCAGTGTGCAGCGTATGGTCTGAGCACTGACAGGCTGATCCCCCACCCCTTCAACCTCTGCAGCAATGCTGGCATCACTCATATGTCTATTTTCAAAAGACAACCTCTGGATATGATGCGGAGCACATGCACTCAACTTCTTTGGTCGACCATGGCGAGGCCTGTTCTGAGTGGAACCTGTCCTGTTAAATCGCTCTATGGTCTTGGCCACCGTGCTGTTTCAGGGTGTTGGCAATCTTCTTATAGCCCAGGCCATCTTTATGTAGAGCAACAATTCTTTTTTTTCAGATCCTCTGAGAGTTCTTTGCCATGAGGTGCCATGTTGAACTTCCAGTGACCGGTATGAGAGAGCGTGAGAGCGATAACACCAAGTTTAACACACCTGCTTCCCATTCACACCTGAGACCTTGTGACACTAATGAGTCACATGACACTGGGGAGGGAAAATGGCTAAATGGGCATAATTTGGACATTTTCACTTACGGGTGTACTCACTTCTGTTGCCAGCAGTTTAGACATTACTGCTTATTTTGAGGGGACAGCAAATTTACACTGTTATACAAGCTGTACACTGATTACTTTACATTGTATCAAAGTATCATATCTTCAGTGTTCTCCCATTGAAAAGATATAATACAATATTTACAAGAATGTGAGGGGTGTACTCACTTTTGTGAGGTACTGTATGTGTGTGAGTTTTCAGTAGTATGGATGCGTGTGTGAAAGTTTCACATGTGAATGCGTACATGATTCATTTGTGTCTGTGTGACAAAAGACTGAAATATTTCCTAAACGGCCCCTCATATTATTACCAAATATTGCTTTCTATATTCTTCCTAAGCTCAAAAAGAAATGTAACAAATCCAACTAAACTATAATCAATATTTTAACAGAACCCAGGAGAACAAAATCAGTTGTTGAGAGTGTTGAGAGACACACCACCAGGGATGGTAACAATAATCTGGATACTTTCTTCTTCTGCGTATGCCAACAACTTCAACAAACTCACAACATGAACATATAATGGAATATTTTATATACTGTATATACCACAGCCACATGATCAATTCCTTGTACCCTTCTCTCCCACCAGGCCAATGCTGGTTCTGAATGTGAAACGTTTTATAAAATGTGAGTTTATCTGTACTGTAGTTCAGTCTGATCCTAAATTAAGCACATGCATGGAGCAAGATTTCATGACTGTTTTACCATAATAACATGGAGTATGTTAGTCTGTTAAGACTGTTAAGATTTTTAATTGCACCGCTTGTGTTTTTAATGATTTTTTTAAATTATTATCTTGCTCATTGCTCAATCCAACTGTGATGATTCTTTGGTTGTTGAAAATAGCATAACATTTTAGCAACTTTTTCATCATTTTTTTTGCTCCTGTGCTCTGTGAATGCGGGTTACAATTTGCTCCTTATGGAATAAAATTATTGTCTTGGAAAACACTTCATGTTACAGATTTTAATCTATTTAAAATAATTTTTGGTGAGTAATTGGATTGTGATTTTGTTAAAGGCTTTATTTCTTTATTATTGCAGCTATTCCTATCAGTGACCATGACAGTCACTTGTAGCAGTAACAGTGATTATTGAATCCTGTACTGGTAGATGAACTGCTTCATTGTTAATAAAGTAAAATGACATTACTCTTGGTAGACTTTTTGTTTATTTTGGCAACATATAATGTGGTAGATACTAGCTTCAAATATTGTCTTCTGAAGTGAGCTTGTGCTCAAAAAGACCACTGCCCTATAGAAGTTCAGAGAAAAATGTTCAAAAACAGTACTTTGCAACTGCTGTTACTGATTTAAATCACACGAACATAATACACATGGTTACACCGCAATGTGCGCAATCCCTTGAATTTTCAGAAACTAAACTCATCATCTTTGCAGCACTTATTATGCAAACTGTCCTTTATACAAATTTTATACAAATGAATCAATTTATAGAGTAAACTGGTCTACTTAAACTTTGCACTTGCTACCAGTTACCCACTATCCCACATTCTCCATTTATAATAAATAAACATGAATTTAACCAAATACAAGGAATCCAAGTAGTAAATACTTACATTCATCAGCAACAAATAAAGTCTGCACACTCCATCCAAACTATAAACACTTAAAAAAACATCGTGTGCTGCTTTTTGTGTCCAGTGGAGCACATTTTTCTGGTTTCATTCCAGAATTCCTTGACTTATGCTGTCACATAAAGGCTGCAATAATGGGGCCTTTTGTTTTTTACACTTATGCCAAAGTCTACTTACCAGTTGTCACTGTGCATGGATGTTTATGATGAGAGGGTGTTATTTGAGTTGTGGCACTTGGGTCAGATTCAGTTCTGAATCAGGGTGTAAATCTGCCAGCCAAGTGCACCGTGCTGGCAATAGCATCACAGTGTCAATACAGGGGATGACTGGACTGGAGACTGCTAATGCTGAGCCAGGACACACATTACTGGGGTTCATCCTTGGCTTCCAGGGACCTTATACATTTGCTGCATGAGTAAAAATCTTGCAGCATGGCTCATTAGCGGGGCATCTTTACATTAAGGTCCGATGTCCCCACCAGATGCCGCTATTGAGCAGTGAACACAATCAATAATTAAGTAGGCCTAATATATATATTTTTTTCTTCGTAACTAACATTGTTGTATGCTTATTACACGTGAAAATGATAGAGCTTTCTGATACATTCTGAATATTTTCCTGTGCCTGCTGTGTAAAGGTCAGCACTTCCTCCAGCAGGTGTTCCTTTGGTGAGCATGGGGCTGGCCTGTCAGCCTTCATTTAACCAAGTGAGCAGCTGGAAACGCTGTGTGCATGTTCAATGCACTTTCAATAATGACCTGTGGAGCATGATCATGTTAGCCAAATGCTGAGAGCAACAAATAAAAAAAATTGAATGACGACTTACATCAAGACATTTGGTATATGTTGTTTACATTATTGGTGTTGTTACACAGATAATCGTTAGTCATCACAGTTATGCTAGCCACTACTAACAGCAATGCAATATAATGAATCAAGTTGCACAAAAGTTACACAGAATGAATAAAAGATTGTTGTGTATTTTTTCTTTTCTTTTCAAGCATTTAACATCACTGGTGAATCTACTTTGCATTATTACACACTATAGAGTAATTAGGCCTTATGTAGCTTTTGCTTTAATATAATGTCTATGTCACTACAATAAATTAAGTTTGTAATTATATTTATCTCTATTTACTCAGTTTAACTTAAACCTGCCATAATTTACCTATTAAGTTGTTGTTGTTGAACTTACATATTTTTACTTTGGTGGAAATTCAGTTCTTAATAGAAATACATTGATTTATGATATTTTTTTCTCCATGTACAAGACATGTTATTTTGGCTGTAGTTTAAGGCCTAGAAAGCAATTGGTTTTCCTGCTCTGAAATGTTGCTTTGGATGTGTTAATTAAGTTGCAGACAACAATGATCATATACCGCTTGATAATTTTGGATTTGTAATGAAATACTGTATGACAATGTAATATGGTGCCTTCAGATAGGGTCATGTTTACTGTGTTCATGAGAAAAGTCCATATGAACACGTCTTCTTGTGGTATTCACAACTTCATAAGCGGAAATTTTCTGTTCATGACAGTTCACGAGATGCACATGTTTGCTGACGTTTTCAGAAATGTTGGCGACCATGGAAGTACATTTTTGGTGGATGGTAAGTTAAATATATTGTAATTTTTGTCTTCAGAGTTTTCTTCATAATTTTATGTCAATTACCTCATCTCTTAATTATGCCTTTGCATTTCATACATTAGGTTACCCACTCATTAGCTTGTTAAATTGTTAGCATTAGCCTGAATGAGGTGTCTTTTAGCATCCATGTTGCCGTTGCCATTGCCTAGTAGTGTTCTAGTTCTCATGAAGACACCACTTGAATACCAAGCGTTTCATGTAGATGACTTTCAAGTCATAATCATGAGCTCAGTAGTTCAGTTTGAAGGCAGCAACATATCCATATAAATCCCATTATATACTACAATGGGCACACTAGAATGAGCACACTAGAACGGTCACATGATTATTCAGCAACCATGCAATAAATGAGTTGGTCTTGATAGCAACTGATGTAATGAATATTCAGTACCCTTTTATACCTTCTTCTTCTGAAGTAGCTATTCTTGCTGTTACCTTGTCCTCATCCCACCTATGGATAATGCTTATCTGACTACCACTGTTCTTCATCCTGACTTCTCTTATAATCTTAGTCTGTTTTTTTTTTGGGGTTTTTTTGTTTTTTTTTACACTTACTATACTTGTTACTTCTGGTTATGTTCCCACTAGTAGCCTATTCTGTGAGGAATTTCTTTTCCTATCTTTTTCATTCTGCTATTATTTTTCATAGTACTGGTACAAAATAACATGGTTTTCTGTCCGTTCACAGTTCATCATACAAGTTCCCTTGTCATTAAGTAAAGAAAGGAACATTCAAATTGATACTCATTTAATTTTAGGTAAGACGTGACTTACATTAACTTTTAAAATCTTTCTTGCCTAACTTTTCAAAAGTGCCATTTTGTTTTACTAATTTCAGTAGTTCTTTTCAAATATCACTGCTCAACAATTTTTTGGAAAGTCTTGCTTCCTGAAAAGTTTTTGCTGATTGTGACAGGTACCTACTGGGTATGCACAAACGTAGTTTTGGTTTTAATGCATCATGTAGGAACTCTGAGATATACACATTTATATGTTTACTGGCAGTAATGTTTATGTTTCGCATAAGATATTAAATTCAACAGAATTAAAAGTGTTTTGCTCCCGATTTTCTTTTGTATTCAATGTCTGGTGCATCACGTTGCAGTGTCCAACAGCAGTCAGCAAGCATTGACGGATTCTAGTTACCCTGGTATCGTTTCTCCATCTTAGCAATGTCCTGGTGAAACCTTTCCCCATGTTCGTCACTGACAGCACCGAGATTTGAGGGGAAGAAATCCAAGTGTGAGTGGAGGAAATGAATCTTGAGTGACATGTTGCACTTCATTGTCTTGTATACTTTGAGAAGTTTGTCTGCCAGCTGAATGTAGTTTGGGGATGCCCAGGGTGTCAACTTCCACAGAACAGCTTCCAACCTGGCCTGATTCCATGCCTGGACATGCCCAGGCTGCACAAACCGTTGTTGATAAGTCACTTATGGGAGAGAAAATGTTTGGATACAAATATAAGAAAAAATCCTTACAAAACCGAATATTTCTCTGAAACGGTACATGATGGGTACATTTTTATGTGATATTCGTGATCAGCACCAAAAATCTATAAGAAACACCCAACAGTGTTCAAGAATCAAAAACTTTGTTGTGCAGTGTATTTGCTCAAATGCATTCAGAATATATACATTCAAACTATTTAAAGGACAAAAGATTAAACCGATTAAATTATTATTGAGAAAATAATTTAGATTCATATAATAAAAATGATATTGACACAGGGTTGAAATTACAGTAAAAGGTTTGCACAAAATAACAGGTTCAAATAGATACATTACTTTTGAAAGTACATTATGACAACTGTGACAAGCAAATATTCAGGAGAAGGAGAATGTTTTTTAATAATATTGTATATATCTTTTCAATGAAGTATCAACAGGATGAGAAGTAATGATAACAATAAATGTCAACAAAACCACAAACTGGTTCTGATCAGATATATAATAGACAAACATTAAATGTAAACATTAAACAAACATAGGCCAACAACTTAGCATCAAAATTAATGGGCATATCAAAAGTATGAACATCAACTGATCAAGATTTTAAAAAGCTGATACAATAATGTCCCGATTTCATTTTCGTGGCTGGCCAGAGTATCCCATACCTCTCTTTTGATGGTTATGTGGCGTGGGGTAACATTTCCTGGGGAGGCAATAAGGGTCTTCACATCCTCAAAAAGATACCAAAGGAGATCGTCCCACAATGGCCAAAAGGGAAAAAATGGTTTACTCCCACTCTGTCCAAACATTTTACCTGGCAATGGGTCTCATTCATGTCTTGGATGATCCAGGGGTAGTGGTGTGGTCGTATACCAGGGCACACCATTTCCCCACAACCTCTGGACTGTGACACTGCACGTCTTCTGGTATGGGGTGTATAGGGTCTCCTGGGTAGACAGTTGTGGGATAAAAGTTGAAGCACCTGTCTTTTTCTAAGTACTGCTGTTTATGCTGTTTGTCAGCATCACGCCTGGCTTGTAGTGCCTCTGCTTTTCAGCAGTGCAAATGGTGTACCTGAATTCAGTAGAAATAAATTTTTTTTTTAATGTCTAACCTATTGAAAATTATCTATACATGATTTAAATACAGCTGAATTAATTTTGAGGTACTAATCCTATCCCAATAGTTGCTGTAACCTTAACGTCCTACATGGGGGCAATAAAAGGAAAAGAATGGTAACTTAAATTCTGGTAAATATAGTAATAGATTTCAAACATGTAAATTATACTAAATTATACATACATCATTTATTTTACTATACATAATTAATTGTCCCTTCTAAGTAAACTTAATGAGATGTTACCCTGATACTGTGGTGCAACCCTGTTACTCTATTTACAGTAGCAAGGTTGCAAACAAACAAACAAACAAAAAAAAAACAGGGTTAGCTTTTTCTTATTAATAGATGCTGGCAAAGGCAAACTAGTTATATAAATAAAGAAATAAAACTTTGAAATTCATTTGTATTATTGTATGATAATATGGGTAACAGTGTTATGTTGTTTAGAGTGACATACTCAACAAAGGCTGAAAAGATTGGAAAATTAAAAAAAAAAAAAATGCAAAAGAGAACTTACCTTTGGTCTACCCATGGTGTTAGCAAATGACTTGATGTCACTTCGTCTGTGTCGCGTGACTTATTCTTATTCCTCTTCCTCTGCCAGGCTTATTAGGTGTTGACAGGGTTACATGCAAGTTGTAGGACACAACTTGAGTGCATAATTACTATTATTTAAAATATGGTGATTGTTGAACAAATTGATTTAGCACTTAAAGGCGGCATATGTCAACAAAATCATTCCAAAAATAGTAGATTTAAAATTAATTTTAACTGTTTAATTTAATATACAAGATGATCATCAAAAAGTTGGGACAAGAGAAAAATGGCATTTTAGGGCCTAATCAAGAGTTTGGTATTTTGAATAATATTTTGGAACCACTTTTTTCTCAGGCATGAGGTAGGATTGGTAGGATTTCCTGATGCCAGCAACTTCCTCTATCTGCTGGTGGTACATTCCATGGAGGGTTTTGGGCTTTCATTATGCTTTCTCATTCTCATCCTCGTCTGTCTTCTGCTGCCTGAGACACTCTTTCATCAGTTCATCCTGGAGGGCCATCTTCTTGATGTATTCACAGACGTTCCTTGTTTCATTCTGGATAGTGCCTCTGACACTCATTAATCCTCAGCCCCCTTCTGTCCATTGTTTGCAGAGTCTCAGGGAGCTTGACATCAGATGGAACCCTCCGTGCATCGTAAGGAGTTTCTGTGTCTTGACATGAGTGGCATTTATTTCCTCCTGTTGCCAGTTCACTATTCCAGCTGGGTATCTGATGGTTGGTAGGACATACATGTTGATGGCTTGGATCTTTTTCCTACCATTTAGCTGGCTTCTGAGCACCTGTCTAATCCTCTGGAGATATTTGGGTGTGGCTGATCTCCTTGTAACCTCATCCTGATTCCCATTGGCCTGTAGGATAACAAGGTACTTATAGCTGTCCTGTAAATCTGTTATTTTGCCCTCTGGTAACTCCACTTACTCAGTCTTGATCATCTTTCCTCACTTGGCCACCATGTGTCTGCATTTATCTATTCTGAATGGCATCCCAATGTCCTCGCTGTAGATTCTAGTGAGGTGGATCAGTGAGTCAATGTCTTGCTCACTCTTAGTATACAGCTTGATATCATCCAGGAGGTGGCTGATGGTTACTCCACTTTTAAGCTTGTAACCATATCCACTCTTTTTGGTGATGTGGCTGAGGGGTTTCAGGCCTATGCAGAACAGTAGCAGAGACAGTGCATCACCTTGGTATATACACCGCACTTTATGGTGACTTGTGTGATGGCCTTGGAATTGGCTTCTAGTGTTGTCTTCCACAGTCATACTGTGTTCTTGATGAAGCTCATCAGTGTCTTGTTAGCTTTGTATAGTGCCAAGCAGTCCAGTATCCAGGTGTAGAGCATCGAATCATAGGCCTTCTTGTAGTCAATCCAGGTTGTGCTCAGGTTGGTCTGCCTAGTCTTAGATGATTGCTCCATCAACCAGTAGCTGGTGCTTTGACCCTATGATGTTGGTTCTAGTTCTTTCTGAGCTTTGCTCATGTATTGACTCATGTGTCTGCCTAGCTTCTCCGCTATGATGCCTGAGAGGAGCTTCCATGTTGTGGAGAGGCAGGTTATTGGCCTGTAGTTGGATGACAGAATACCCTTCTGGGAATCTTTCATGATCAGGATTGTCCTACACTTTGTTAACCAGTCTGGGTGAGTGCCCATTTTTAGCAGCTAACTCATTTGTGCTGCCTGGTGGTTATGGAATCCTGTTAGCTTTTTCAACCAGTAGCTGTGTATAATGTCAGGTCCAAGTGCTGTCCAGTTGTTCATGCCTGAGACTTGTTTCTGATATCTGCTTTGGTTATGGTGACTGGTTATTGTTCTGGGAGATCTCTTCCAGCCATTTGGCATTGGCGTTATGTGATGCCTCTTTCTCCCATATGTCCTTCCAGTATTTCTCAGTCTCAGCTCTGTGTGGATCAAATCTTCCTCTGCTGTTGTTCCCTTGCAGCTGTGAATACACCCTAGATGGGTCTTTGGAGAACAGGCCATTTTTTCTTTTGGCCTCTGCTTCTCTTCAGTCTTGTGGCCAGAGCTGTGAGTCTTTGTTTAGCAGTCTCCAGAGCCTCACATATGGACATCTTGTTGTACTTCTTCATGACCCAGGACCTGTCTCTAATGACTTCTTTCTGCACTTCTGTGAGCCAGCTGATGTGCCTCCGTGTTTCTCTGATCTTGGTGGGCACTTTATATGTACACTTGGTCATGATTTTGTAACCAAGCATCTCCAGGATTACAGTGACAGTGGCATATATGAACTCATTGGTTTCAGTGATGGTGTTGGTGGATATATTGAGCAGCGCACTGTTAACCTCTGCAAGCATCCGCTCTGAAGGAAGTTTGGCGGTTAGCTGAGGGAGTCGTACCTGAGGGTTGACTGAATGTAGTTGGGCCTCAATCCTCATCTTCAGCTTAATGGATGCTTCTGTCAAGACTGGTGGCAGATTGTCATGTAGTGTACTCATATGTGCCAGGGGGTGATCATCATTTGCATCACCTGTAGTGTTCCCAGTTTGGGGTTGTAGTCTTCCAAGTTCAAGCTGTAAGAGTAGCTTTCTTCTATTGATGTTAGAGAATTGAGCCAAGAACCGTTTCTTAGTCAGAGAGGATATTGGTATTCTGGTCATCGATGGTTCCTACATTCGGTGCAAGTAGCCTCTTTCCTTGGGCTTGCTGTTATAGTAGCATTCCGTCAGTACAAAATTTCCTGGTTCCTCAACAACTGATGCGGACCTTGTTAATCCAGGCAATGTCTGAGCTGGTATGGCTTTGTGTTTATGTCTCTCACTCATGTTCCGAGGTAGGCTTGTGCCAGCATAAGGGGTCTAAGCCTGGGGATCCTTACTGGAAATTCTTGCCTTCACCAGGAATTTAACCCTGGCCCCATATACATACATTCATACATACATACATACATACATACATACATACATACATACATACATATAGATAGATAGATATAGGTAGATAGATAGATAGATAGATAGATAGATAGATAGACTACCTGTCCAAAAAAAAGTCACACACACTAATATTTTTTCGTTGGACTGCCTTTAGCTTTGATTACGGCACACAGTCGCTGTGGCATTGTTTCGATGAGCTTCTGCAATGTCACCACATTTATTTTCATCCAGAGATGCATAAATTTTTTCTTTAATCCTTCGAGATCTTGTAGAGATGATGGGACAGTCGCACCGTTGCGCAAGTTCTTCTTCAGCACATCCCAAAGATTCTCAATGGGGTTAAGCTCTGGATTCTGTGGTGGCCAATCCATGTGTAAAAATGATGTCTCATGCTCCCTGAACCACTCTTTCACAATTTGAGCCGATGAATCCTGGCATTATCATTTTGGAATATGCCCGTGCCATCAAGGAAGAAGAAATTCACTGATGGAATAACCTGGTCATTCAGTATATTCAGGTACTCAGCTGACCTCATTCTTTGGGCCCACAACATTGCTTAACCTAGACCTGACCAACTGCAGCAACTCCAGATCATAGCACTGCTCACAAGCTCAAGGTTTGTACGGTAGACACTAGGCATGATGGCTGCATCATTTCATGCGCCTCTCTTCTTACCCTGATGTGCCCATCACTCTGGAATAGGGTAAATCTGAACTCAACAGCCCACATGACCTTCTTCCATTGCTCCAGAGTCCAATCTTTATGCTCCCTATCAAATTGAAGCCTTTTTTTTCAATTAGCCTCACTGATCAGTGGTTTTCTTAAGGCTACACAGCTGTTTAGTCCCAATCCCTTGACTTTCCTTCGCATTGTGCATGTGGAAATGCTCTTACTGTCACTGTTGAACATAGCCGTGGGTTCAGCTGTTCATTTTTTATGATTTGATTTCACCAAACATTTCAGTGACCGCCGATCAGGATCATTCAAGATTTTTTTCTGACCACATTTCTTCCGCGAAGATGATGGTTCCCCACTATCCTTCCAATTTTTAATAATGCGGTGGACAGTTCTTAACCCAATTTTAGTAGTTTCAGATCAATCTCCTTAGATGTTTTCTTTGATTGATGCATGCCAATAATTTGACCTTTCTGAAACATATTAACATCTTTTCCACGACCGCAGGATGTGTCTTCTGACATGGTTGTTTAAGAAATGAGAAGCTACTCACTGCATCAGTTAGGGTTAAATAACTTTCTGCCAGCTGAAACAATCATCCATGAAGTAATTACTTAATGAGAGGCTCTTACCTATTTGCTTTGTTAAATCCAGGTGGTGACCTTTTTTTTGGACAGGCAGTATATATATATATATATATATATATGTGTGTGTGTGTGTGTGTGTGTGCGTGCGTGTGCATGTCCATCTGCGTGCTCGTTCGTTAGTGAGTGTTAGTGTTATACTTCTGTCAACTAAATTTGTGTCAACCAAGTGTGTATGTGTGTGTCACTAATGTATCTCAATCACAACCATTTAAGAGGTGGGGACCTTTCTCCTTTTGGATAGACTCTGAACACATTTTATATGCTAGCATAAATGTGATCCTTAAATACACTCTTAGGAAGGTTGTGTTAATTTTGACACATTCACTGTGTTAATGTTTTTAACACAGTGAATGTATTAGGAAGTTTAACACAATGTGTAAACATGTAATATTAACAAATTATGTGCTGTCCTTGGCTACACACACTGTTCAAAAAAACAATACATAAAACCCTACACAAAAAATTGTTATATGACAGAATTTAGTTAATTTAAATAAAATGTATTAGTTATGGCCAACATATTTATCAACACATTTATTCTAAACAATAAGATTCATAGAATAACACACACACCAAAGCAAACTGCAGAATATTCAATTCAATTCAATTTTATTTGTATAGCGCTTTTAACAACAGACATTGTCTCAAAGTAGCTTCACAAAAGTATA
>JAQQZR010000808.1:0-12938 GCA_030068235.1 Notoglanidium macrostoma | reverse complement strand
CAGCTGCTCCTTCACCATCACCTCAAAGGTCTTGTAGCTGATGAATCCTGGGAGTTCTCTGCCTCGGTAATGTTCCTCATACTCCTGCAGTTCCTTCTCAATCCTCTTTTTAACTAGGAAATACCCAAAAGCATTCAGAGTAAGTTAGTTAGTAATTAAATTAGTTAGTTTTATATCAATTCCTGTGCCCAACATCTATGATGCCCTTGTTATTTAGCCAAACTAATTAATTGTCACTCACATATCTCTCCTGCGTTGTCCAGATCAGCCTTCCAAAGAGAAAACTGCGTCCGCAGATTTGAGAAGATGTTGATATGTGATACGCTCTTCAGCTCCTCACCCTTTGTTAATGGCATCTTGAGTGAATGCTATTATTTTCTAAAATACAAATGAATTCCGAAGTCAGATTTAAGACAACATTTTATTAGCAGAAAATTTCTTAATATGTAGAGAATACATGGCTGAGGTAGAAAAGACAAAGGAAATCCTCAAATAAATCGAATAAACAAATTTGTATGCTTTCCAGCCTTATCATGGACACTTGACAAACCTCATAGAGCCATATTAAGAAGGTAGCACATACAGTTGAGACATACATAATTTACCTACACCCAAGCCAAAGATCATTTAGAGAATCATATATTTTTATATGCACCAATTGACAGTCTATATAAAAAGGAAAAGGAGTGAGGAAAATTCCAGTATACTATTGTGAGAAGATTGTTGAAGGCTACCTCAAGAGTTTGATTCATGTACAACAATTAAAATGCCATCAAATACTAACAAAGTGTATATAAACTTTTGACCCACTGCAAATCTGATATTGGAAATAATGACAGAAATAAATCTAGTTTCTTAGCTGCTATTTTGAATTTTTTTTTTGAAAAGTAGATAACCTAATTGAACATGACAGTTATGAAATGAGTTGTGAAATTTTGTTTACACATGTACCTTGGCCTCAATGTTTTTCCTTTATAGGAGATTTTGTGGCAGCAGCCACTGTGAAATGTTGGACCGCTATAGAAAAAAACTCATTTTCATTGGGTAAAACATATTACTGATTCAGTCTCTATAAATGCTCATTCACCACTGCTTTAGCATTTCCATTTCCAGCTTTACCAGTATTTACATTGGCATTGGAAGAAGCTGCATGTTTGAACAATATTTCAACCTACAGTAATTGGGAAAATGATATTTTGCTATTAAAATCCCTCTGATTGGAACACAGAAGTGCTGTTATTACATACACTAAACTGAAAGGTGCCCTCACTACATACACATGAAACAATTGATTCCAACAATTATTAGTTGAGCTTGGTTGCCAGTCACATCCAAGAGGAATAATGGAGTAACATTATCGGGTTGTACATCAGGTATGCAAAATCCAGGAAGTAAATCCTGAATGAACCGGACCAGGTGTGGGGCCAGCTACACAGTGGAGTACAGGAAGACATTTCTGATGTCAGAGAAAGCTTGGCATTGAGCTTCTGTGATGTCAGATTATACGATGTTGGATGGCCATGGACTTTGTTAAATCTGTAAATTTTAATAATGAAGGTTTTATTTCTGAACTCCAGCACTACTCATTTGCAACTGGAAAGGCTGAGTGGGAACAAAATGTGGGGGGAAACATTTCTGTGATACTCCTGGTCAAATATTACACCAATACAAGGATGTTCAATCAAATTCTTACTTGAGTTAAAGTATTGCAGTACTTTATTTAAGAAAAAGTTCAAAAGTCATTTTAAATGTTTTCAATGTTTAATGTTTTCACTGTTTTCTTTTTAATGTCATTACATTGTTGTATTGTTTATTTGACAAGTCTAAAACATATATTTCTAAAACAACCTTAGTCAGTAATGTTAATTTGGCATTTTCGCTAGCTTGTTATTAGTATGTGTCAGCAGGGGATTCACACAGATCCCAGTACTAATACGACAACTTTGAGTACAAATCCATAAAAATCTAAGTAACTGACCAATCATAACATAAAAACTGCAACTATTGCAAGCACAGACATATTTATTTAAAATGTTTATCTGGAATTAAACAAATGTTTACATACCTCAACATCCTTTCTCAGGTTGGACGTCAAATTTCACACACAAAGTTTATGTGTGGTAAACAAAGTAAATATGGAAATCGATATGAATCTTTATTTAAAAAATCTCAAACATGGACTTCAGATATGGCCATGGGTGCTGCGGTGAGGAATCTTTTATCATTTTTATCTGCCGTAGCTGTCATTACCACAGCCAAGTTCAAATGGAATTGTTCAACAAATGTAGTAAGCACTATGAACCTGAACGTAGGAGTATTTTACTGTGACTGGTTTTCTTCTGGAATGAACACAGCATATAGTCTATCGCATTTTAGAAATGAAAAGAACATTCAGCTACTGACTTCAAATCTATGCTTCAAAGTAACGAGTAACAGGAACCTTCTGAGAAATGTAGTGGAGTCAAAAGTACAATACTTATCTTTCAAATGCAATGGAGTAAAATTCATTAGTTCCAAAAAGATTTAAATCTCCAGTAAAGCACAGATTCTCAAAAATGTACAGTACTCAAGTGAATGTAATTTATTTCTGCCCAACCCTGTTAATATTTTTTGATTTGTGCCTCAATAGCCTCATGCAGTGTATAATTGTACACCACATTCACTTTTTTTAAATTATCAAATGTCTTCACTGATGATATTTCAGCATGTAACAGATGTAATAAATCAGTTACACATCCACACTTTGTCTAGTCATGTGCCAAACTATATCTACAAACCCGAAGTTATGGTTGGAAGTTTTTGATTCCCTCCCAGATGTAACTCTTCTGCCAGGGACAGAAACAGACTGTGTAGCTTTCAGTACTGTGCTCGCAAGGTGTTTTACAAAAAAATGTTTATAAAAATGTAAGGCTCCACAGCCACCAATCTTTGCCCCACTAATTTGCAGACTTGCATCACTTGCTTAAATTACAAAAATAATAATAATAATAATAATAATTAGGGGCTCTACCTTGATATTTCATTAATTGTGGGACCCTTTCCTGGACTATGTATCGAGACAGACTTCGGCTCCTTAGCTGTCTTTTATAGGTTTCATTTGCTAATTGGTCACCTGACCAAATAGTTATTTTATTGTGCTCTTATTTTTTCCTTTTTTGAAGGAATTGGATGGAAACAGAACATTGTTAATGTACCTTGTAATGTTTAGAGCTGGGAAATGTGTAATCCAAGCATTGTCTATATAACTTTTTATATGTTTCATTGGGAAACTGGAGCCAATCCCAGCTGACTTCAGGCAAGTAGCCAATCTATAACAGGGATGACACGGGGTGAGAAACCATGCAAATTCACACCTAAGGGCTATTTAAAGTAGCCAGTTGACCTAATCAGCATGTCTACAAACTGTAGGAGGAATCCAAGGCCCCAGTCAGTTGTGAGATTCGAACCCAGAACCTTCTTGCTGTGAGGTGAAGGTTTATTAGTGCGTTTTAGAGCTTATAAAAAATTAAAGGACGTTTTCATTTGATGAATGTGAATGCTTATTTTGGCAGTTAAATGTGTAGTCATACAGATTACTTTGTTGACCTTTTATAAAATGTCTTTACAATGCAATTAATGAAATTAACTGATGCCAGAGGAAGAAGAGAGACAGCCAGGGTCTGGGTAAAAGATGTGTGAAGGCAGATTCTTCTAGCTATGGTTTTTTATGTTGTAAACTGTATTTTTGTTGAAAAAATGTCAGTGTGAAACTTTAATTGTGGAACATCTCTTCTGGGTGTGTTGATTAAAGGTGTAGCAGTTATTATTTGCATCCATAGATTACAGTAGGTGTGTGGTTTGGATACCACTACAATTGGGCCAATTTTGACCCAAGAAAAAAATATGGTGGTTACTTGGAAAGACTGCTGTCTTTAAACATTTATGTAAAAAGTGGATACTTTAAATAGGGTAAGCTAGACACATCACCAGGAAATGACTTTCCAAGGCCATGTTATATGGTAATATTTCAAAGTTCAGGATTTTTTATTTGGATTCAGGAGGTTATTTGGATTGTGCGTATCACTCACATCAGTCAGGAGGTAGATCTTCTGTTCACGCTCTGCAGGAGGCCCGGGCCCATAGAGATCCAGTTCAGCCTGAGTTTCAACCAATTTCATCTGAAGTTGCTCCTCCAGATATGACTGAGATTGCTAAAAACAGACACACACTGCTTTTGAGAAGGACTTTTGTTTCCACACAATCTGCAGGCTGCAGGATAAAAAAAAAAAAAACATAAACAAAAAAACTTTACCTTAATGTGATGGACAAGTTCTAGCGTAAGTTTCTTAGCCAGGTTGGGAATGGTGGCTTTGCCGTCATCATGCAGATGGCTGTGGAAATATCAACTGCATTTTACACTAAGCTCAATCGGTTTTTCCGCATTTTTCGATTTTTCCAGGATCATTATGACCCCTTGTAGTATGTGACTTTCACTGACACATCTCTGATACCAATGTTGACAAACAGTAAAAACAGTCACCAAAAGCCTAGAATCAAGACTAGAAGCTGAAAGCTGTCAATGAAAGCAAATGAAGATATACCTTGAAGCAATTAAGCACACCCAAGATATCACAAACACCTCTGAATCCTTATGTATAATGTGTCTATAAAAAGTGCTGTAATTTTTATATTTTGAAACTAAAATGTATAAAAAATAACCACTACTTAAATCTGAGAATGTGCACTTTAAAGGTCCACCATGTACTGAAAGATTCAACCACCTGAACACCTCCATAGTCAAGTGTGTAATAAAACGTACAGAGGCCATCAAGTGCTGGTAGTGTACTTCCAAGTACTTACATCCAAGTAATATGTGTGATCCACTAACGATCACTATTTTGGGTTCTCAAACTTGTTAGCCAGCACCAGCAAACACTAATTTGTTTTCCTTTCCTTCCTTTCTTCTACTTGGACATTTTTCCACTAAATATGCCTATGTCCCAAACATTATGAAGGGCACTGTTTCTACCCTACCAAGAAAAATAAAATGTGCACCAGAAATGTTCGTGGTCTTCAAAGAAGGCCCTTTCCGTCTCACTAGCTTCATACAGAGAGACACGTTTCATGATCTCCTGCTGTCCTCGGCACCTGACGATCATGTAGCCTTTATTGAGGTAAATGATGTCATTATTGATGATGGACAACACCGCCTCCTCATTGCCTTTATCCACCAGGTCAGGCTTTGTTAGAATGCCTGTGGTAATCGACATGCATGAAAGTTCTTATTATATAAGCATTAAAACTAAAGAGTAAGATGAAGAGCCACAAACTTTGTAATTCAGTATATATTATAATGATATATTGATGAAAAAGCTGCACCGACCTAGGGTTCTATTGCCATTTGGATCAACTTCCTGAGCCATCTTCAGTGCTTCTGTAGTAGCGATGTCCACATTACATGGCACCACCACCAGGATGATGGTTTCTTGCTTTGTAATGAACATTTTGATGAGCCTCTTAACCTGAAAGTAAGGCATGTGCTAATATTACATTTCCATATGACAGTGTTTCATTTTTATCTTTTATCAGGGTTTACATTGTTATGATATAAATATAACACTAAATATACCACATTGCAAATATGATTCTTTAGTCAATCCCTAATTATACACACTAGTTGATGACTTAAAATTTGGTACATATTCACCTGTTCTCCGATGTTCTCTGGTTGGCCACTAACTGCCACACGGACAATTCCAGGCAGATCAATGAGTGTGAGGTCAGGAACATTGGGTGATGTCACCTCCAGGCTGATAAGCTGGTCACTGATGTCCATGCCCGTCCCTGCTACTTGGTCCTGTGCTAAAAGTGTATGCACATAGATAATAATAGCTAGACAGCAAGTAAAAAAATAAGTATAACTAAGCAAATCTAGATACCTAACATTAAAGAATAAGCACAAAGAAATCTAGCTAGCTAAGCTTAATAATAAATGAATTAATATATTAATAATGAATATTAAAATTTTATATATAAATATATTAATAATGAACGCAGCAACAACAACAATGACAACGACTACACTTGAATTTCCTTAAGGAAATACACACTACTTGAAAAGTTTATGTTTAAAAAGTAATCATTTTTAAAAGAACTTTACAAAAGGTAGAAATAATAAAGAGCATTACTGTAGCATACTGAAAAGCTTGCTTAGAATGTTATTAGAATATTGCTATGGTATTTCAGATGGATGCTAAGATGCTGCTAGGTCATTGCCATGTAATTCCAGGTGGTTGGCTGAGCATTGTTTTTGGGTATGGGGCAAAAGGCAGTTGGGGAGGGGGTATATTTGAATTTGGGGCAATTCAGTTCACTATTACAGTGAGGGAGTAATTTCATTTGGGTTTAGAGCAAACAGGTGTCACAGGTCTATTTATTTTTGGTTTTGGGAAAATTAATAGGCAGGGATTTATTTATATATGTGTTTGGAACAATTAGATGTACGAAGGTATTTAGGGCAATTACCAATCAGGTTGGCATTTATATTTCTGTTTAGGGAAGTTTATACAGGGATAAACAGGGATAGGTTATGGCAGTTTATTTATTTATTTATTTATTAGGTTTGGGGCAATTACAGATTACTGGAGAATTATTTTGGGGTTTTAAGGCAATTAACATGCAGGGTGATATTTATTTTGAGGGTTTGGGGCAATTAGCAGTCAGACTATAAGGTAAGTTAAAGGTCAGGGGGTATTTATTTCTAGGTTTTGGGCAAAACCATCTAAGGGGAATTCTTATTAGGTTTGAGGCTATGCCAGGTCACAATGCTATTTATTATGTGTTTTGGTACAACTTATAGTCAGGGTGCAGTTTATATTTGGATTAGGAGCAATTAGATATCTGGGAGGTATTTATATTTCAGATTAGGCAATTTAGCAATTCAATGAAATGTATTTATTTTGGGTTTGAGGTGTATTTAGCAGTATTGGGGAATTTTGGGTTGTGGCAATTATATTTGGACTTTGGGGAAATTAGAAGGTAGTGGGTTTCATTTTCAGGGGTTTGGGGCATGTCATGTTAGGTTCAGGAGGCAGGGTGTAATTGCAGGGAAGACTATTTAAATAATAAGTTCGGAGTAGAAAACAAACAAGGACTAGCATAAACTTAATAAACGGAAACAAAACACGGGAATGCAATGAATGGAGCAGGTACTGGAGACATCAGAAAAGTGGAATTACCGTATAAGTCCGTGAGCATGGATACTCCATAAATTGAACATAAAGACTAACATAAACATAAAAGGCAGAAACACATCACAGGCATTCAATGAACGGAGCAGATACTGGCCATTTCAGAAATGTGGGATTAATGTATGAGACAGTGAGCACGAAGTATCCTCTAAACACAATTAAACTGAAAACCAGCTGGCCACACAAACAAATAACAAATTCTCGTGCTGACTTGCCTGACTAATGCGTCCCGCAGAACTGAAACGAGGAGCATTTATGTCACAGAGCATTTAGCATTCAGGGTATATTTATTTTGCTGTTTGTGTGTACTAAATTGTAATGTGGGATTTTGGGGTTTGGGGAAATTGGTAGTCAGAGGAATTTAGAATTTGAGCTTTGGGGCGTTTAGGGATTTATTTATGGGTTTTGTGGAAGTTAGTAGACAGGGTGGTATGCATCTGTGTGAATAGACAGAGTATTCATTTTGAGGAGAAATGGCTGTCTAGGTCAAAGTGCAGGCCTACACACTGCATAGAAATTTACATTAAACAATAGTTATGTCCATTAATTTGATTAGACAGTTGATGTTCTAAGAATATCACAGAATTACATCAAAATCATCACTGAATTACATCAAAAACATAGCTGCTTCCACCCAAAAAGTTTTCAACTGTTGAAAACTGATTGTAATTCAGTGATGATTAAAAATCTAGTTACATATAAGTAGGCCAATGCATCACTCCGAATTTCAGCTCAGGGAGACTTGGTTCTTGAAAAACAGCTATTTGAACTTACCTCCAACCACTATGAAGAAGAAAAGTGCCCCACAAGCCAATTTGAGTTACTTGTAGGTCCCTTCCTAAAACTAACAAGGTTCATATTGATAAGGGATCCTTGTTAAATGCTGCTAGAACCTGATTGGTCAATGACAGGCATGTTTTATCAGTAATTAGGTATCTTAAAAAAACATTTACAGATTACTACATACTGTAGTTGTACCATACCCAATTTCAGCTTGGTCAGCCTTATGATTCTTGATAAAATGCTATCTCTATAGCTAGAACCTTGTAGTTCAACTATATATGACCAATCATGAATTACAACTATGTGAGTGAACCAGTTCCACATTCTTAGAATTGACTGACATGGTGGTTAAATTGTTTACATATCTCAACATGTTTTTAATAAGTGCTGTTTCACACTCTTCCAAGTAGTCTGACGTCAGTATTGTGAAGATTGACCAAAAATTCCAGGAATAGTGCTCAAAAGTATCACATATTATGTCATGTCAATATCACATAATTTTCAATAGTTTTTGAAAGAAAAGAAATTTTTCATAGAAAGAAATTGCACATTTATACACCTTTTCAAGTGAAATATTAATAAAATGTATAAAATGTATTTAAATACATTTGGCCATATTAAGTCTGAAATGTCAGGTACTCTGCATTGATTTCTTGCTTATAGAACTGTCATATAAACCAATATCACACTTGCAGTCATGCTGTTGTACTAAATATCAGCCTGACAGTGATTACCTGTGGTCTTGTGCCTATGACCGAATTGCAGAATGACTGTGAGTGCAGTATTTCTTAATTATGTATCTGAATCTGTGCACTACCTATTAAAATCATTTTCTCCACATCTGCGGGATTTTTAATCTCTTCCTCGTAATCCTTGTACTGGATCTTTCCATACCAGTGGTCATCCATTTTGCTCTTCTTCATCTTGAGCTCAAGTGGACATCTTGTCATCATACCTGTGTAGTTAATGGCAGAGAATTAATGAGATCCTCTGTGCAAAATAAAAAATTCAACCCTCAGTACATCTGTTGTAAACATATCTATTTGTGTCTAACAACGATGATCCAGCAGACTCTGTAGAAAGATTACCCATTTTAAATAGTGTGGAAACCTCCTCCACACAGTGAGGAAAAGGAATTCATGCTTCACCAATTCTTGTTCAAGTCACCCACACTTAAATTTCGCATTCCCATGTATACGTGACATTCTAGTACATGATGATGCTAAATTTTCCAAAAGCAGAGAAAGCGATAACATAATATAATATAATTTAGTTTATTGTAGCTTGTTATTTAGCTGGCTGCTGTGGTTTTTCAGCCCTGTTGGTTGGTCTTTGAAATGCATGCGCCTGTGCAATCAGAGGTGATGGTGGTGCTGTATTGCATGCATGTATATAACATGCAAAAAACCTGTATCAATCCCTCTCTCTCTCTCTCTCTCTTGCTCACTCACTCGCTCTTTGAGTAGCCATATGTGTATGCGCTGGAACCTGGAACCTAAGATCGTCCAGCACAGAGAAGCTGTGTGCAAGCTGGGACAGCATACACTGAAAGGTATAACCAAGTTGTGTTGACAGTGTACAGAAACATCTGTGCTAAGTATGAACTAGAAGCTCCCATGTCCTAATTTGTGACACCACCAAAGTGGTTGAGAACAACAGAGCTAAGATCCTGTAGGACTTCAAGTTCCAGACAGATAAGTAGCTGCTGGCCAACACAGTGGTGGTTAATAAGGAGCAGAAAACAGCAGTAGTGATAGATGTGGCAATCCCAGCTGACAGTAACAAGGAGCATGAGAAGACTGTGAAGTACCAAGGCCTGAAGGAACAACTGGAACAGATGTGGAAAGTGAAGTCCAAAGTGGTTCCAGTGGTAATAGGAGCATTAGGGGCTGTGACTCCCAAACTTGGAGACTTTGGAGGCTCATAAAGATACCAGGTACAACTGAGGTCTATGTCCAGAAATGTGCAGTCCTAGGAACAGCTAAGATACTGTGAAGAGCCCTCAAACTCCCGGGCCTCTGGTAGAGGACCCTAGGTTGAGGAAGGCCATATGTTGATGTCACGTGGGCGGGGTTTGTCGAGACACATACGCAGGTAAGGAGACGGCACTGTAAAACTCATGGAGTTTATTTACACACAAACACACACTAGGCAGGCAGAGGTACAATAACGTCAGGTAGTAGAGTAATCCAAACAACAGAAACTAGGTCGAGCGATCGGCAAACAGGGTATCAAAAGAAAGACAGAACAATAATCCAAAACACAGAGCAGAGTCCAACACACGAGAAAACAAACACGGGGATCAGGGCTTGACAATAGCGTGATGGAAGGAAATCGAATGCTTCGCAAATACGAAGCGCAACCGAGAGTCCTTTAAAGCACGGGCTGATTGTCTCTGGATTGGATACACCGGTATCCCATTACTGGTCATGTGACCTGGCTGGGAGTGTGCGCTCACGGGAACTGTAGTTCGATGGAGTTCGCGCTTCCACGCTATGCGCGACGGAGAGAAAGGTTTTTGCACATTACAGGGTTTTTTTTACTACTTTTCCATTTATTTAATAAACTTCAGATGTATGCAGCAGGACAATGACCTCAAACACACCTCCAGATTGTAATTATAAAGGAAAGAAAAAGAAGACAAACTGAAACTCATAGTCTGGCCACCACAGTTACCTGACCTGAACCCGAGGGAGCTAGTTTGGCATAAACTGGACAGAAAGGTCGAGGTGAATCAGTCAACTAGTGCATCACACCTGTGGACAATGCTCCAGGAGTGTTGGAGCAGTATTTAATGTCCTTTGTAAAAAGAATGTCTCTTCTGTAGTCCAGATCAGTACAAACCTGAGACAAAATGGCAGCCAGTCCATTGCAAAACAAGCGGGTCACTGGAGACAAGTCCAAGTTCAAAGCCATGTTAATTGTTTTCTTTGACATTAAGGGCATAATTATGGAGAACTGGGTTCCCAATGGAGTAACAGTGAACAAAGACTATTATCAAAAGGTTCTCGAACCTTTTTGCAAGAAACACATCATGGAAACTGACCACCCTCCCTATTCACCTGATCTAACACCATGTGACTCTTTTTTTTCTTTTCCCTAAAATCAAGTTCTGAGCTTATTTGGAGTCTGTTCCAGAAGTGAAGAAGAAAACCTTGGAGCTTCTGAGACACCTAACGGAAGAATCAGCAGTGTGTAGTTGCAGAAGGGGAATATAGTGAAGGGGAAAGGAATTTCTTCATTAAAATTGATTCTCATTATTTAATATCCTCACCTCATACATATGTTTATGGGGAGAGAGTGAGAATAATTGATTTTTATTTTTATTTTGAAATGTATCAGTCCTGCTGTCACTGAGGTCAAAATTAGGTAATTATAACATGTTCTTCTTGAAAAAATGGCAAGTCCAGAATCAGTCAAAATTTGTCAAGGATTAACCCAAAATAGAAATAGTTTAACATTCTGTGGACTGATAAAACTATTCTTTTTGTGTCTAGTGGCCACTGACAGTATGTCAGACGACCCTCAGGTACTGAATTCAAGCCACAGTACACTTTGAAGACAGTGAAGCATGGTGGTGCAAAAATCATGGTATGGGGATGCTTTTCATACTAAGGTGTTGGGCTTATTTATTGTATACCAGGGATCATGGAGCAGTTTGAATACCTTAGAATACTTATAGAGATTATGTTGCTATATGCCGAAAAGAAATGCCCCTGAAATGGTTGTTTCAACAAGCAGAAAACGATAAACACATGAGTAAGCGAAGAACATCTTAGCTCCAGATAAAAAGTGTTGCGGTAATGGAGTGGCCAGCTTTGACCTCAGCCCCATTGAAAACTTGTGGAATGACATAAAAAATGTGGTTTCAGAAGAAAACCCAAAAATTCACAGGAACTGTGGAATGTAGTTCATTCATCTTGGGCTGAAATACCTGTTTAATACCCGTATTCGTGTTTGTGTTGTTATTTGTGTATAATGATGAGCGTGTTTCAGCGAGAGACAACGCTGAATGTTTTGTGGGTATATTGTTGTCACTGTGGCTTGCGTAGCGATCATGCAAGTGTGAATGGTGTGTGAATGCATCTTGTTTTTGTAAACGGGGGATTTAAACCTGGGCTGGGTTTGTAGGCTCTGAGGTCTGGACAGGGAAGAAGGGGCGCACCTTTACACATCACCACGTAGAAGGACCTCTGTCTAGACACCCTAGGTAAGGGGCGGGCACCAACCCAAGTAAATTTTGTTTTGGTTTGGTAAGCCCAGAGTAGGTTTTTTTTGTTAGTTGTTATATGTTTAAGGAAGAACTTCTTTTGGTATTTTTTGTTCTTTGCTTTAGCGCCACCCTCAGCCCAGCCTCAGCTACACCCTCCCATCCAGTTATTAGAATGTATGTGTTTTTGTGCTATTGTTCTGCTGTATTTTACTTGTGTGTCCCGATTCTATGTGAGCCCACTTAAGCTTCAATGTTGGCTCAAGTGAGGAATAAAAGCTGTCTAGTCATGTTTATCATGTGTAGAGAATCCTTTCATTGGTTGAGTCTGTTGTCTCACTCTGTGTACATAATGCCAAAATGTCACCTGCCCTACCCTCCCTGGGCAAAACTCTAGGGTCGTAAGAATAGGTGCCGGAAGTTGGTTGACTTGTTGCAACAAAGATACGCAGCAGTTTTAAAAAACTATGGTTATGCAACTAAATATTAGTTCTGTAATATAAAGTGATGTTAAATCTTGACAGGTTTCTTCAATTTATATGTGTTTGAGTTTGAAGAGAAAAATGTAGACTCTGCTTTTTTTTACCAGATTTATATTCGTCTGTATAAAATTAACCCATGGTGTCAACACAATTTATCATTATTATTATTATTATTATTATTATTATTATTATTATTATTATTATTATTATTATTATTATTTAGTCAAATTCAAC
>JAQQZR010000807.1:0-11054 GCA_030068235.1 Notoglanidium macrostoma | reverse complement strand
CGGTGGCCTCGCTCTCCATTCATTTAAATATTGGCCTGGTCTTGTTACCCCAAAATGACTGCCCGGAGGCATTACCAGACTTATTGCTATAAAGACTTTGAAGACTTGCATATCATTACAATACTTAGTAACAAAATGGCCTAACTGTAAACGGTTTTGTTGGACTGGATTTTTTTATTTAACCAGCGACACTGGTAGTAAGAGACAGACGAAATTTTTTTCACACTGTTTTTATTTCATCACAGTGCAGTTGAATGTTCAAAATTAAGAAATTAAATTAAATTAAGAACTATAAGCTGTAGTAAATTGCTATGGTATAAGAGGAACACACTCCTGTTTTTTTTACAGTAACGCCGCATCAGCCAATCACTCATTAATTTCCTATAATAGCATGACCCCAAGTGTTTTATTCTTTACAATAGCGCCATTCGGAAATTAAAGAACCAGTTGATTTACTGACTACTCGCCAATTGTTGAGGCCAATGGAGGAAATGACATCACGTGGCTGTGAATTATTCACATCCCTCCAGGCATAACCTGAAGCGGTCAGTGAGTCGATAATGTTCAGTTCCTCACCCAAACGCAATTCATCATCATATTGGATTAACACAGCTCCCTTCAACATCACATGCTGCAAAATTGCCACCTGGCACAGGTTCTCCAACAACCCTCTCCTGTGACCGCTTCACTAAAATCAGCTCCGGGAATCAAATCACGTCGGATCAAATCGAATTGTTAGAAATGAATCGTTCCAGCCCTCCACACCGCCTTTCCTCGCTCCTTAAGGTCACGCACCATGGTTGGAAAATAACTCCTGCTCTTATTACTACCAGTTATTTCCCTGGTCCTTTTTTAGCATCATTGACCAGCATGCCCTTTGCCTCTTGCTGAATAAAACATGTGGTGCGAATAGAAATATTGAATAAATAATTAAGCCAGACTAAAATAACATTGAGCAAGTTTGAGGTTTGTAATCTGGATGATGAAACAAAATGGCTTCCAAAGCAAGGATGCTGAAGATGTTTCGTGAGTCTGGAGATAAAGAAAGAAAGAAAGAAAGAAATCGAACATGTTCTACATCCGAGCACGCCTGACAGCCTACAACGGACAATGTGCGGTGTTCTGGAAATCCCTGTCAGTGTGCGTTGTGTCAGCCAAGATGACAAGCTTGTTAGGAAAGATTTCTTACAGCCTTTTTAGCGTTGGCTTATTTATTGTGCATTCACAATAGCAGTGACACGACGTGACAAAATAGTCAGAAGTTATTCATTTTCACTGTCTATGAGTATTAACTGCTGAGCAAAGAGGGTAGGACAAGCCTCAGTTGCACCACCCACTGCGTAAACATTGGAGACACCTTCCACATATTTTTATGTCCCTGTGAATTACTATAGAAATGATAACGTATTAGAATGATGGCGTCAATATAAACATGTGATTTGCAGCTGAACTACTTCTGACCAATCAGAATCAAGAATTCAACACCGAATGTGGTACGATTAACTAAATCTGTGACACGTCGATCCAAAGCAGAAAGAAAGATCACGTGTGGAGATGGTTGTTGCATGAGACTAAGTGGAAACCAAGGCAACCAGCAGAATCACCTACTAGCAATAAACATATAGCAAATCGGTCCGGAGTCAAATCCAAAATGGCGCCACTGATTATAGTCAAGGCAAGGCAAGGCAAGGCAAGGCAAAGCGAGGTCGTCCAGCCTGTGAGGTGTATTGTGTAACCCAAACGGAATACTACATACTCCAAAATCGCTCTCTTTAATACTTTTACTTAACTTAAAATATCCATATTAATGTGAGTACCTGCCAAGTAAAATGCTTTGGTGACAAATATAGATGCTTTTACAAAGATTTTGTCACATCTGTGCTTTCAAGAGAAATCCTCAGCTTCAAGTTATATGAAGATAAAAAAAAATGCAATACAGCGCTTGAAGGTGTATTAAACCCAGCACGCAGTGTTTTGGTTCAGTATTTGTAGTTCAGAGTACAGCCTTCCAATTGCCTTCAGGTTCTGCAACCTTGCAGTATTTGTTCCTCTTTAAATCCTCTTACAATTTCGTGTTCTTATTTCCTGTCCGCTTACTCGCACTGCAAACCAAAGCGCCACTTTTGTGAAGAGCATGGAGTTTGATCTGTTTAACCCAATAGAAGATTCTAGAGCAATAATGAGGTCTGTCTAAAGAGGGATAGTAAGACAGGAAAAGGAGATTAATTGAAAACTGGGTCAGAGAAACTAATCGAGATAATAATATTATGATGGGGGAAATTTCCTGTATGCCAAATGATACAGTGCATATTTGTAACTTATTGCACATTATTCATCTTTTTTATTAAAATTGCTATTAACATCCAAATAGATTCTCGGGAGCAAATCATTTATGAGTTGAGAAACAGTGATCAACGTGGCCAGCAATGTGAGAACACAGGCTCATAAAGGCAATTACACATGCTGAAAATCGCTCTCTGTGTGAGACCAATTAATGTGAGATAAAGAGGGGAGTGCCATCAGTCTCACATCTTAAAGCAGATGGAGAACCATCATTAAAACTCTTTTGGGAATTGACATGCAGCTAGAGAGTCTTATGGCGTTATGTTCATTTCAGAATAAATGAAACATGAACGCGGTTAAGCGATTATGTATCAGAAATCAATACATTGGCAGCTAGGAATTTTTGCACAGGTACAAACCTTACAGCATAATTTATACCACAGTGATGAAAAGTCTTGAATCTGATTGGTCAGAAGGTTTATCACCTCCACCATGTTTTTGGTGCAGTTTGTTTGTCTGACTTTAAGCAGGATTGCATAAAACCGACCGAACGGAATTCCATGAAAATTGGTGGAAGGATGTAGCATGGGCCAAGGAAGAACCCGTTCCATTTAGTTTCTCGTTCACTAACGTGGCAAGATACAGCGTTCGGCCTCGTCGGAAGTCTGCCCTCAACAATGCCGTACATCTTACAATCCAGTAGATAGCAGTAAAGTTCACCAGTGACAAAACATACCCAATGTAGAAATATGACCACTCTGGGAAGGTCTGTGCTCTCCGAGTCCCCTTCTAGTTATTTATATGCCTGCACTAATACAGTAGGTTATTAGTTTATGAGTTTAGCACTAATGTTTTAAGGGGTGAAGTAGATGGACTCGATGAGTTGAAAGCAAATGGCAAGTTGTAGATCAAGCTGTTAAATCTGTCAAACCTTTTCCTGTATTTTAGCTACCATATCTTAAAGAAGCCAACAGTAGTAACCCTTGCCATTGGCAGTACCACCATTACCAAAGTGAATTTGTCACTTGCTAGGGTAAACACAGGGTAAGTCCCTTTAGTACCCTTATTCCCTTGTGTTTAGCTTTCTGTGCTTTTAGCCCTGTCCTGCCCAGCTGTTTTTTGTTTAATTAACTGTTCTTTAATTGCTCTGTTATCACCGCTGTGCTGTATACTGTTATGTGAGTACACGGGTATCTTGTTTTCAGGTTCACCTGCTGCCAAGCGCCTTGTTCCCGCTTCCTGCTTTCTGTTCCTTTTTGCAGGCATGTCATGCTTCCTGCCCTTGCTTTGTCTCACTTGAGTTGGAGCTTGCTTTGTAATGTCGGTGTATACTATACCTTTGAACATTTCTATGCTTAGCCCATGCTTTTCCCATGCTTAGACAGAGTTCTGGTGGATCCAAAGCCTGAGTACACTAGGCACAAAGTAGGAGAATACAGCCTGGATACAACGATACATCATCACACACACACACACACACACACACACATTTGAATGCTTATTCATAGATAGGGATCATTTTGTGTAGCCAGTCCACCTACCTGCAATTTTTTGAAAAGTAAGATGAAAGTGGAGAACCTCTTGGAGGCCCACACAAACATTGAGAGAACATGTAGAACAACAGTAACATGAGCTCAAGATCAAACCAAGGACCTTGGAGCTGTGAGGCACTAATGCTGCCACCTGAGCTCACATTACTGCCTATGCCGACTTTCACATGTTCTCCCGGTGCCTGTATGGACCTCCTCTGCATTCTCTGGTTTCTACTCACCTCCAAAAAACAGTCAACAGGTGGATTAAATAATCTAAATTGCCCCTAAGCGTGAAGGCAAACGTGAATGTGAGTGCGTGGTGTCCTGTAATGAACTGACATCCAGTCAAGGTGTAGTCCCGCTTCCGACTAGCTCCTATCCAAGCAGATTTTTCCCACCTCATCCCCGTTTTCCCAGGATAGATACGTGTCTTGACCTCAACCATAACACACTTGCAATCTACATCTACAACAGGTTTGTACTCCAAAGCAATGGATGAGCTGTTGCATTGAGTTTAAAATCTAGTTCAGCCAAAAAATGAAATGTACTCCATTACCCCAGAAGTGGCTGATTAGCCAAGACTTGTTGGTTTTCTAGAGTCTATAGCTATTGTAGCTAACAAGTAAAAGCCTCCACTGTAGCAGTGTACTAAACACAAGCGGCAAAGTGGCAAATCTTCAGCGTCTCAAACAGGCGTGCTGATGTAGTTATCTACATACGAGGACAAAAGTGTGTTTGTGTTGTTGCACAAATTCACGTTCATCTACACACTCTTCGGTGTCACTGTGCACACGCATAAGATAACATAGTTCATCCTTAATCTGTGTGCTTAATTTTAACGCAGACTTATTTTGTGACAGTGTTTATGTTTGGAAGTGAGAGTGATGATGCTCATCTTTCAGTACTTTTTTAGCAACATTAGCTTTGTAGCTCCAGTGCCAATCTAAACAAACCAAGGTGTATTTGGTGTAACTGGTGTACATTCCATTTCTGGCTGAATGATTCCTTGAATATTGACTTTAAAGTCATACCCTGTATGATAGAAAACACACACACACACACACACACACACACACACAAAGCAGCAACTTTACCAACATTGTCCTTGGTGTGTGAATCAGCATCCGCACCACCGTGTCTGTTCCTGCTCTAATCCCAATGAACACCACTCGTCTGTTACCTCTGTGCTGAAACTTGCTCTCTCCATTCGCAGTCATGTGGACGTTCTTTCTTTCTCTCTATCTCTCCGCCTCTCTCCGTGTCCCGCTGTATGTCTCTGTCCGTCCCGCTGTATGTCTCTGCCCTCTCATTAATCAGTGACGGTGAAATCTGTGCTCGCTCAGGATCAGAGGACACCTACAGCATCTGCATAATCTCCTTCTTTCCCTCTCCTACACCGTCTTCTTTAGTCTTTCTTCCTCTGTCGCCTCTCCTCACATCTCATATCCCTCCGTCTCTCGCTCTCTGTGTCCCAGCCTCGCTTGTTGTCCCTCACCATATAACCCTCCCCTTTTACAGTCCTTCTCCTCTCGCCCACACTCACAATTTGCCTCAAGCCTACTTACCCTCCTCTCTCTCTCTCTCTCTCTCTCTCTCTGTCAGCTGGTCTCTGCGTTTCTTGCTGTGTCTTGCAATTTACCTTTCCTCATAGTTCACAGTCTGTCTACCGCTCTCACTCCCTCTAATCCACACTTACAATTTGCTTCGAGTCATCCCTCTCTCTCTCTTTCCCTCTCGTGGCATTTCTCAACCTATCTTCCTCTCCCTCCATCATATTCCCATTCTGTCTCCCTCCATCTGCCTCTCTCTGCCGCTCCTTCGCTCTTTCTCCTCTTATTTTCCTGTCTGTATCCATCTCTCCATCTCTCAGCACCAAACCACTACACAGTGAGTGCACTCTAAAAACAACCCTCAACTTGTCTTTCTTACATCATTAGACAAACGTGGAGCCAAATATATCTTTGCGCCATGTTTACTGGCTGATGAGCGCCCCGAAAGCTGTCTGCTTTAAATTGGACATATGCTGCAGTTTAAATCAGACACACTGGACGCGATTCAAGCCGCCAGGCTGCTTGGGACATATCGGCTCTTCGGGTTGCAACGGGAACGATCTGGCATGGACAGAGACGGATGTTGCACTGTATACGGATTTTCCTGGAGATCCTTCTGAGCCCTGAGCTTTTCAGATTGTTGAGCAGAATAAAAATGGACCGCTGTTGTACGTCACACACACAAAAAAAAGGCATGGTCCACCGCCAAATGAATATTTGCACACTGGTGGTTTATTTCCACTGACACATGGAGTAAAGGGGTGCCAATACATTTTCTAGAGCATCAGATGGGCTACAATCAATAATTATTGCATTGCAATAATCATTCTTCTGTTTATTGTGCCGGGTTTGTTTTATAATTGCAAGATTCCACTTTTTTGGTACACTAACTGCACCATAGTAACACAATTTCCTTTTATTTCAAGTACAATTAGTTGGGGATGCAAACTTTTGCACACCACTGTACATAGTACGTCGGTGATTCATCAAATTCCACGACACGCACAGTTCATCATGCAGAGCCATTATCATAGTGAACTGCTGAGAGTAATTGCACTTGCGCTCGAGTAATAATAATAGTTATTATGTGTGTGTGGTGCTATTGTGCAGCGGCGTAACGTTAGCGCTAGCTCTAAAGAGATTTGCGTGGTGTGTTATTAAAGCGCGGTTACAGCTCGGAAGATCGAACTGTCTCTCTGTGGCTCAGGTTTATATTCCACTATCTGATCCCTCCAGCCTGAAAAATCTCCGAAACAAGGTGGAGACACGTTCTAAAGGTTATAACGTTCCTGAAATGTTCTTCAAAAAACATCTGCTCTAATAATAATTTGCTCCACAGTTACAATGTTAATTAACATTCCTATAACCAATAGCTAGCTAATTCATTACATACAGTATGTTATACTAAGTAGACTTTGAAGCGAAATACTGTAGGTCGGAAAAAAAAAAAAATAGATATGAATGAATACATTTAACTTTATGCAAAACCTCTACAATTTTCGGCTCCGTCACGCCACCGCGCGAATTCAGAAGTTGCTGCAGCCAAAGGCGTCGGTTGTAGATGTAAATTCCCACGTGAACTAGACAGCCTAGTACTAGAACTAGACAAAGTTTCTTTGATATAAATATCACTTTGCATATGTAACATTTTGCTGCACGCCCCTAGACCCCTTTTACACGTTATACACGTAAGAGTACACTGAATTAGCTACATGTGTTCCATGAACATGGGGGTTCGGATTGGGAAACCAATTTCACATTGCTTTTTTTTTTTTTTTTTTTTGCTTTAATGAAATGTCCGCACGCTGATCTGAGGTGTAGATATCCGCCGGCGAGAGAAGTTATTTTTGTTGTCCTTATTCACACCCGTGCCCGGTCGCCTTCTTTTAGGAATTCTGTTATGACCAGCACTTCTGGAGCCGGTTTACAATCTTGTTGATCAGCATTCATAAAAATAGCAATGTATTGTTTCTGTTTATAATGCGGAAAAGATGACTAGTTGACTACCTGTATGCAATAAACAGGCACACAGAGGCTGCAAATGACCAGGTACTTTACACAAATAAGTCAATCAGTGCACAAATACCGTATATGTGCAAAATAACATGGAAGCTCGTGTCCATGAACAGAACCATCTTTAATTCCCAACGAGTAACGGATTGAAGTGCTTTTAATCATAGTCAACTAGTAAAACTGAAGCATCTTTCATACGCAGATGAATTGCATAATTAAAGTTTGTGTATTATGGCGTATGCCTGGAGCTTTGACATGCCCGAGCGGCTGCATCCAGGATCTCTCAAAAGAAGCTACGGTTTATTTTTAGCATTTTGACATATTTTCGGAATGGAAACTCCTCACTTTTCCTAAACGATGCGTAAGAGCTGCAGCTAAACGTGTTTGTGATTCGGTTCACCCCGGCTTCACCGTCAGGCCCCCAGAGGCTGAGTGAGCTAAATATAGCAACACAACTGCTGTTATAGATAACACACACACACACATGCTGAAATATCAGAAGGAAAGCAACACTTTAAAGCTTCTCCTGATCCCTCAGCTAAGAGAGAGACTCCTGACAAATTCAGCTGCTTTAACGTTAACTAATTAGTGGGAAAACTTCTCTAATTGCCAGTCATTTAGCTCCGAGCTCAGGAAGTCTAGACAAGGAAAACATCAGCTACTTGCATTAGCGCAATACGAGAGCGGCAACACATGATAAGCTTCAACACATTGTCAAATCAGATATCGATTAAACACCCTGCGTCAAAGCGACGGGAAAATATCCGTTTTGTTCTGGCTGTCGTTTTCAACGCTAGACTTTTCTGTGCTTTGGGGTTTTTTGACCAGTTATTTATTTTATTTCATTTTATTCATTTTAAAGCAAGTCATTGCTTTACCCAAATCACACCATTATCTTAATTACTTCATTTTATTATTACCTTTACTACTACTAATAATAATTAATATTCTTCATCTTGCTGATTTTATTTCTGATTTGTTTTGTTTTATTTTTTCTTCTTGCTCGAGCCATTTTTCCCTCCTCTCCTTCTCTTCTCCCCTGTCCTTTCTTTCCTTCTGGGTTCTGAAATCTTTTATTTGCTTCCCATTGCTCCTTTCCTCGATTTGCCAATTAACATTTAAAGTAAATTGAGTGCAGCACACCTTAGACACACACACACACACACACACACACACATTTCTCCCTGCTTGTTATGTGTGGGCTTCGGCAGCACAATCCGCCATGATCCTTTGGTAGTAAACATGACTGGCATTTCATTATAGAAGCATTTACTGCATGAATGTTCTTTTTTTTTTTTAATGTCAAATTTTATAGTGTAAAATGGGTGCTCATTTATTTATCTATTTATTTATTTCACAGTCATTTGTTTCTATGGTAACAGCTCGTTCACAGGGATGCGTGTGGTGAACGCTCCACATAAACAGGATAGAAAATGTGCCTAACCGTCGATATGGTGAAGTTTTCTTAAAGTAAGGAGACGTTTATGTAACCTTAATGGAAGGAGTCTCCGGTTTCAGATCCGATATCTAAACGCTTTGTGGTTGCTAATATTGATTTGGAGAATGTACCGTGATGACTGGAGTCCAGAGTGAGGTATTACTAGTAGCTTGATGGTTTTGGTTCTCCAAGAGGTTGTTTGTATATTTCTCAGCTTCCTAAAATAGTTCCACTCTGACAGAAAAACACTGTTGTAGGGTTCTACATAGAACATTCATAGAACATTGATAGAACATTCATAGTCTATCTGCAGCCTGGAGCCAGCTCCAAACAGGCGGTACAGCTCCAAATGGGTGGGGCTAGATAAATGGGTGGGGCTAGCTCCTGTTGAGCTAACATGTGCTAGCATGTCTTTGGTAGTTTAACCCTTTGGCAGATAGCCCCACCCATATGGAGCTAGTCCCGCCTACTTGGAGCTAGTCAAGCTGGCTCCAGGTTCCATCCATCCATCCATCCATCCATCCATCCTTCCTTCCTGGTGAAACAAAGTCTATCCCAGGAACACTGCGGGTAACATGGGAATACACCCACATGCTATTTCTATCATTCTTATGGATAGATTGTAAAATAGACATACATGTTTATTTCTTTCTACTCAAAACCCATGGCAAGTTTTCTTTCCTGAACATTCATGACAAACGCAATGTAACAGGTATGACAAAACGGAACAATCCTAAGCTACTCCGCCCCCGCCACTTATTTCCATCTCAAAATCCTGGCACATTAATTAATAAGTGTTGTTATGTCTCTGACTCACGCTGCCGAAATACAAAGAAATCTCTTCTAGCAAAGTGATGTGACGCAGCTGGCTCTCTTATTCCCATCCTGCCATTCACACACACACACACACACACACACACACACACACACACACACAAATAAACCCACAGGAATCACGTTTATTACTCATATCGTGTGATCAAATTCAATACCATCCTATAACAATAGCTGGCCAAAAATAAAATGTACAACCGGAATTACGGCATCGATTGTAAATGAAGCTGATCAGGTTTGGAGTTTTAGTTATTCTTCTGGAGCTACTCGATAAAAAAAAAAATCTCCAAGGCAAGTTTACATCCTTGAAATGGAATTTCTATTTTACTGTAATTTATTTTTACTGTTTTTTTTAGAGGAAGCTTTGAATAATGCCCATGCATTCCTTCATTAGTAGATCAAACACTGTATAATTCACTTTGACTCACGTGCGCGCGCATGTGTGTGTGTGTGTGTGTGTGTGTGTGTGTGTGTGTGTGTGTGTGTGTGTGTGTGTGTGTGTGTGTGTCAAGTCTGCCCTCATGTGGCAGAACTGCAGAATGGAAAATTCTCCTCCGAGAATTAATACAAACCATTCTGATTTAGTGTGTAGCGTGGAAAAGAAAGATTATAGAAAATAAAAAAAAATAAGAAATAAAAAACTACGTCACAGACTGTAAAATTATTCATGTATCCGTTTAAACTAAAGAGGTGCATATATATATAGTAGAGATGTATTTCAGAAATTTGCCGTAACAGTAGCCGAGCACATTTCCCCCTTTTCGCTAAAACCATGAATTTTGATTGGACAGTGGAAATTCCACAGCTGCGCACATCTGCATGAGGTGGCGTGGAAGCCGCTGTCCAAGGTACTGACCGTGCTCAACTCTGAATACGAGTAAATATGGACAGCAGTCATGCTCACGACCTGTTTATTAACCATCACTAAAAGAGATAGATTGAGAAGAAACAAGAAACATCAGGCTTGTATGTGTTGGCAGGATAACAGGAAGTTTTGTGGAAGAGGGAACAGAACAGGAAGTCGTTCACATATTGCGAGTTCTGACCATGGTGAGTATATTGTGGATGAGAAGTGGTTCAGCTGAATGCAGTGACATGCAAGTTTCAGGAATATGAAGCCAAAAATGACCCGAATGCAACAAACACCCAAAGCCGTCCATTGTCCAAAGTGGTAAACATTCAGTCTGTGTTCTTGACTCAAACTAGGAGGAGTTCGTTAGTTCTTTGGTAACATTTGCATGGGTCATTAATAGCCTCCATCAATCTCAGAAATATTGCTAAGATAAGAAATATGATGTCACTGGATGACGCAGATAAACCAGTTCATGCTTTTGTCACCTCTAGGTTAGATTATTGTAATGTCTTACTGTCTGGATGTTCCAGTAGGAGCATAAACAAGCTTCA
>JAQQZR010000806.1:0-12943 GCA_030068235.1 Notoglanidium macrostoma | reverse complement strand
TATATATACATACACATATATATACACACATATATATACACACATATATATACACACACACACAAACACACACACAGACACATACATATGTGTATGAGAGAGAGAGAAAGACATCTGTGTTTATACCTCCTTTAGGCCACTGAAAGGTCCGAGAGCAGACACAGTGTTCCCCTGCACCATCACATAACAGTTTGTAAGCAGCTCCAGAGCCTAAACACACACACACACACACACACACACACACACACAGTACGGTAAATGGTATTTCATCACTGAAGGAAAAGTGTGTGAAGCCAGGAGAGCTCATTGAAAAAAAAAGACATGCTAAAAAATGACACAAATTCATATAAACAGAATCATCTTAAAGAGAACTTTAAACATTTCATGGTGATGAGATTCTAAGTGATGTGACGATGAGCAATACGCCTGCGCCACTGGAGTACATCTCGCTCCGTGTCCATGTACTGTGTGTTTTATTGCAAGAGCGCCACCGGCAGATGAGAAAGCGTGATATTCTGACCTTCAGTGTGGATCCTTTGGGTCCAATGAGCCTCTGTCTGCGTTTAACAAAGCGTTCTCTGTTCCGTACCATTGTTCCGATCTTTATAATATCACATGCCATGTCGTCCTGCAGGATTCGCACGGCCTTATAGTGAAAAAATACACATTATATGTAGGTATGTAGAAAGTACACATACAAAGTATATACAGGTATATACTTGATACATCATTATTATTTAAGCATATAATTTTAAATACAATCTAACAATTGTTACATGTCAGTGTTTAAAACAAATATTATTATCAAAAATAAAATGTATATTAAGAGTAACGTGTTAGGGTACTTGTTCAAAGGGCACACTTCGGGCCAGCAGTTTGATGAGGTCTCGGGCTCGGAGGATGGCGTAAGGGTCAAAGGTTTTCTTTGTAGTGCTAACTGTGATGCTCCCTTCAATCAGATCCAAAGTGGCATTGATGAACTACAACACAGAGACAATTCAACTAATAATAACAAACACTGACAGACAAAGAGAGACAGGCAGTCAGACACAGACAGGTATGTATGTCATCAGTGAGGGCTTTCTGCAGTAGAGGCCAGCACTCAGAGAGAAATAGAGCCAGAGACAGAGAGAGAGAGAGTTAATGTTAAAAGTTATTATCTGACTTGTTTCCAAAGTTTGTATCCAAGCTTTGGCAATACAAATGTTAATATTTGTCATGCCAATAAAGCAACTTTGAATTGAACTGAATTGAGAGAGAGAGAGACGTACAAGGTCACGGAGGGCTTTCTGCACTAGAGGCCAGCACTCTCTCAGGTAACTCTCTCTGTATTTGGGGAACAGGGTGGCGAAGCTGCTCTCCTCCAGCAGCCCATGAAGGTTATCCTCCCTCGTAAATGCAGGCTCCTCCCACCCATCTGGCACCGTCAACAAATCACAGTCATCTAAATGACATATTAAAAAATACATCAATACATATAAACAAAGGCTTTGCCCAAACTTTAAGTACAGTCAGTGTATCATTTCCTAATTAAAATAAAAATATCATAAAAAAACATGGGGTTATCAGACGCTCCACCCACCCGGCACCAGATAATCAATAATATTAAAAAATCACCAGTACATGTACATTGAAGCTCCACCCACCAAGATGACATCATCAGTAAATCAGTATTTTATTTATTGGTATTATAAAATGAATCACTACATATACACAAAGGCTCCGCCCACCCATTAGAACCTCCCACCTATCACCATTTATTAACATAAACATAGAACATTACACAACATTAAACAGTGTGTGTGTGTGTGTGTGTGTGTGTGTGTGTGTGTGTGTGTGTGTGTGCGCGCGAGCGTTTTTATCACTGTAGTAAATGTGAATTTTCTTTTATATACTATTGAACACGTTTATATACTATTTATAAAATATACGAATTAAGTTAATTTGTACCTTGACTTTTGTTCTTTTTCCCCTTTTTCTCAGCCGCCGTTTTACTCACATCTTCTCTCGTGGAGGCCGCCATTGTTGATTTTAAGTCCGGATATGACGCCACATAAACGTAATCTTTGCGACGGAAGTCAACGATTCTTCTACTTGCTTCAGATAAGAGCATTTAAGAAACAGAATAAGGTTATCATTGTGTGTGTTGGCTGTATCCGACCCGTTTATTTAACGCTGTTGTGAAGTCTAACCAATTCTTGGACAGTCATGACTTTTAGAAGTATCACTACATATCCCATAATGCTCTCCGGCCTGAGACTGGATCATCAAGGATAAATGTTACAATTAAAGTTGACTTATTGTAAAGTAATAAAGGTAATCCACACAGTAAACATGTATTATATACCATTAATGTGTGTGTGTGTGTGTGTGTGTGTGTGTGTGACATCATAACCTTGCTCTTGGCTCAGTTCATGTGCATCTGTCAAAAGATCATTCTCACTTTTCTCTTTACATTGTACTGTACTAGAGGAAATATCAGGTGCACGGTGCTGCTGCATGGGTAACAGTGCAATAAGTAATAAGGGAAAGAATGAATGAAAAACAAGTGTGCTTCTTCCTGTTTAATAGGAAATGAGAGAGGGTTTGCCTTTACTGTATATTTAGACACTGGTCATATCTCAAATAACTTATCTAATGTAACTAATCTAAATAAAGTATCTTTATGTAGAGGTGCACTTTAGCGAGCTTGTGCATGAGAGTTTTTACAAGACATTAGACTAGTACCAAAGTTAAACTTAACTTAAAATTGCAACTTATGATTGTCAATTGGATGCGAAGCAGGCAAGCAGATATGGTGAAATATTTTCACCTTTTGTGTAACGCAATGAAATCTATAGAATCTGACGTAGACCTGAAACACACAAACAGGAGACTAGAGAAAGGTTTTTTAAACAATGCCCATCACAAGCTTTCAAGCAGATCATTGATTTAAGCAGAAATGAGAATTATATTGATTATGCATATTTGAGCAGACTGAATAAAACCAAAAATATTGTCTTTTGATGGTTTTAAAAAATTAATTTGTTATGTTAATCAAGCATCTACAATGTTTGAAAACAATTTTATTCTATTTTTCCAGTATAAAATGTAATGTAAATCCAGCAATAATCAAAATTTTCTGCAGCATCTGTAGTATCTTATCTAATTCTAGATAAGGGCGAACATGTGCAATTTCATGAATGCAGCTAATCTAGAAACTCACATTTTGGTATATAGACAAAATAGATTTTGTGCAAAACTGCTTTAACAACACAGTGTGATTCCACTCTACGTCATGAGCTTTATAATGGAAATTGACATGCACAGTATGTGGCCAAAAGTTTGTGGACATCTGCCCATCACACCCATATGTGGTTCTTCCCCAAACTGTTGCCACAAAGGAAGTACACAGTTGTCTAGTATGGCTTTGTATGATTTTGTATGCTGTAGTGTTTCGATTTCTGTTCACTGGAACTAAGAGGCCCAAACACGTTCCAGCATGACATTGCCCCTGTGCACAAACAGTGCTCCATGAAGACACGGCTTGCCAAGTTTGAAGTGGAATGAAATACTGAATGTGAGCTCAAAGTGCTTTTATCTTTAGTGTAAGGGTATGCACATCCAAATTGGGTGAACGGTGTAGGAATAACAACGCTTTTTATATGTGGTGCTGCAGCTGTCTTCACTTCCTGCTTGTTCTTGGGGTTTTGTCTTCAGCAAGGGAAATGCATGTTCAGTTGGATTCGTGTCAGGTGATCAACCTTTTCATTGCACTTCTTTTCCTTAAGAAGTCTTGGGCTGCTTTCACTCTCTTGATCTGGGTCATTCTGGCTCCATCTGCACTGTGAAGTGCCATCTAATGCGTTTTGAACCATTTGACTGAATCTGAGTAGCTGCTTTAGGTCTTTACACTTCAGAATGAATCCTGCTGCTTTTGTCAGCAGTTACATCCTCAATAAATACAAGAGAACAGGTTCTTTCCCTCAAACAAAAACTCTTCTCTTCCCATAATTCTGGAGCAAGTTGATCTTTGTATCATCTGTTTATAGGATATTGTTTTAGAACTGCATTTTCAGAAGTTTTCATCTGGTCTTCCTGTTATTGATGCTTACTAAATGGTTTACGTCTTGTGGTAAACCCTCAGTATTTATACAGTAGTACTCTACAGTATTTGGTGAAGTCTGCTTTTGATTGTTGACTTTCACACGGATAAGTCTATGTGCTGGACGTGAACTTGATCCGGGCAGCTTTTGTGAAGTGGGTTTTCTTCACAGTGGGCATGTGAAGCCAACCAACCGCATCTTTTCAAAATGCTGCACATGCAATTTCAGGGGCGGCGTAACACACTCGGAGGAAAGCACTATCCGCCCACTTCTGTATGTGTGAGCTCACAGATGCCCATGATTGGCAACTAAAATGATGACATCACTTCATACTACTTACAAATATAAAGAGCAGATGAATTAGTTCGCTCCGTGTCAGTGTGTAGTCAGTGGATAATCCTTGGATACTGTAGACTTGCAATTAAGAACTGCTTCTGTAATCACGAAGACTCCTCCCAGGATGCTTATTTACTAAATGCTCTTACTGAACATTCTTTCAACATACATAGTACTGTTTGACTTTATTCTTCGACACTTGTATGCTATAATGATTTATAATCTCACTATCCAGAGTCAGACAAAGAAGAGGATGAGTTCCCTTTTCACTCTGGTTTCTCTCAAGCTTTCTTGCTCATGTTGTCTCTGGGAGATTTCCTTTGTCACTGATGCCTCTGGATTGGCTTCTTTACGAATTTGTTAAAGATGCCACACAAATAAAATTGAATTGAAATATGTTCTGGTCTCTGTGTTCAACTTGTAGTGGGTTCAGTTACTTTGTCAGTAGATTTGTTACAGGAATAATTGTGCTGATAGTGAAGAAGCTAATATTGTGAATGGTGTTGCAGGATGACAGCGTAAGGAGTAAATACATGACTAACTTGCCTGTTATGTTTTCAAAGATTAAAATAACTTTCAGAGAGCAGAAATTGTCTGGTAATGTAAACATCCTGATCATGGTCATTTCTGTCCTGTGATCACAGATGCATAGACATACCACAGGCAGATTTGTCCTGCCCTTTTGTTTGATGGGGGCAGGCTAGTGCAAAAAGCTTCAGTTGGTCCTACTTCCAGGTCTTTCTGTTCTGCTTCATTTGTTTGTCTATCTACAGATTTGTGCTGAAAAATTATAAAGAATTCTAAACAGGCATGTGGAGAGGAAACTAGGATTAATTTAGAAGTGTGTGTGTGTGCGCATTCATTAGGCTTTGCGATTATTTTTCTGACAGAAAAAGCATGTGCCATCATGCTCCACAGTACTTCTGCTCATGCTCTGTTCCCTTCTCTTACTTACACTCTCTGTCTGTCTGTCTCCTCCCTTGAACACGCCTACTTCAAGTCTCTCAGTGCAAGCTTGCCTGCCCTCTGTCACACGTCTCTGCCTCTGTTTGTCTCTGTCTTTCCCCTTTGCAAGGACCAAAGTTATACGAGGAGCTAAGGACAAGGCATTTCCGATGAGTTCTCTTCTCTGCCATTCAGGTTGTATTCATCCAGAGCTCCTGTGCTCTTGTTGTGTGATTGTGTGTTGATTGTGTAGCTGAATGCAGTGCTGGGTCTTTAGTCTGCTTTGGGAAAGGAGTTTCTTGTAAAGAGAGCAGGGTTGCGATGCATGCTGAGGGAGCACAAGCTTCTGTACAACTGCTTTAATCATGATAGTGTCACACATTTGGTTTAGAGCTGTTGTAATTTGCAGCTGATTTTGTCACTGATAAATAATACAGCTTTATGTTTCACATATGGCTAATTTCCCTCATGTTCTTCATTCTCTCACTTTCTCAGGGAGGACAAGTGTTAAGGGCCAAGTGTTATGAAATTTGATTAAAACACATTGAAAGAGCTTGGTGTGGATGCGTTGGTAGGAAATAGAAGTGGAAATATGTAGCTCAGGAACAAGGAAAGATCTGTTGCTGTATATGAGGTTAAAACAATTTTTTCTTAATAATTATACCACTACTACTACTAATAAAAAAAATTATAATAATAGTCATACCATGATTGTTAGTCAGTTAGGAAGAAAATGGCTGAAATGTATTACGTTTTATCATTTTAAATTTCAAAACATCACTTTGTTAAATAGTGTAAAGCTTTTTTTTAGCGGTTATTTAGATAAACTCTAAATAATTGAATAAATCAGCCAACCATAAGCAACAATATCAGCAGTTAAGTCATGAATAGAGAGCTATTGTGACTTAACGAACCGGTATTGACATGTTGCATTAGCTAATAATCTAACTTTATAAGTGAACTTCATCTATGTTAACATTGATCAATTTTTCAGAAAAAAAAATGAACAAACCGCAGTTTATTAATTCCGCCTCCCATCTTTCAGTCACTGTGAAATGTCACTTTGTGAAATGTCAGCTGATGAAGCTTGGCTTAGTGGTTAACCCACTTCAGCCCAATTTAGTAATCTTTACTTACTACTCTTTTAATCATCTTTGAATCTGAACCCTCAGGTCTCAGTACCACACTGAAACAGCGCAGAAATAATATTGTTGTATTGCTGAGACTTGGATAACATTTTATTTCGTTGTACATTTTAGTCCACCTGGCTTCTTGAGCTCTCCTAGTTTATTATTACTTCTGGAACCATGGTGTAGCCATGAACCACTGGAGTCATACAAATGCTCTCTCTGTGTAGTGTCATTACTGTATAAACAGTGCTGCTCACTGTTTGTGCATCAAGTTAATGATGGAGTCACGGCTACCGCAATGCAAATGTAGCTGCTGAAGCTGAAGTTCAGGCTGCTACGAGGATAACATGGCGACTGTAGTTATGTCAACTGCAAAGCTTGCAAACCCATTAGTGTGTGGGTCCTGCAAATATTCTTAAAATTCATCCTGTTTATTTGACGTGTCGTGCATGTGTGGTATTGGCCGATTGTGATTGATTGCGCTTGGGATGCGAAGGCTCAGTATGCGTACACATAGCGGATTTCTTAACTCCAAAACTTACAAGGTACTGAAAGCCACTGAAAATGGATTTGGATAGTGCATGTGTCTTTACTTTGTACAAACTTCATATTTGCATCTGAAACCCTTGAAGTAACTCTGGAAATGTCATTTGAAACAATTAAATGATTAGATGAACAAATCATTAGCGGTGTCTTTGATGCCTAGGAAGATACTAAAATGGCTAAGAGCAGCTCTACCGCTTTAACCTCATTAAAATCCCAGCTAACTAAGGACGGCTTCTTTAATAATGATTCCCTTCATGGTGGTATTCGAAGGTTGTTTGAATGCTTATGCAATGTTCCTGGCTAGACAAAGAAATATATTATGGAAATATTACTCTTAAAGGTTACATTGTATAAAGTGTTCTCAGAAAACATAACCGGTTGAATTTTTAAAAGTTTCTAGGACCATAACATTTAGAAACTTCAGTTTGTAGTATTACTTTTAGCAGATAGAGGAACCAAAAAGTGATTATTGAGTGGGGGGAGAAAAAAATGCTGATGTTTTTGAGCTTCTCTTAGTTGTCCTGACAATCACATAATAGTAATCATGTCAACTCTCGGTCAGTCGTGTCTAGTCAGAATTGGCCAGAAATTTATAAGCATATGTCATACACCTGCTTAGATACATTAAACACCATTGCACCTTAATTTAGGCACAAAAGAAGTCTAAAGACAGGGTAAATGTCAGGTACCACAGCCGAGTGAGAGAGTGAGAGAGAAAACTTATGGGAATGAGACAAAGAGCCAGTTATTTATTAGTAAAAAGGATTTCGAACTGATAGACTTTTAACCTTTTTTGTTCAACATGTAAGACCTATTTGTTCTCTAATTATCTGGGAGCTTAGTGAATGATTTATTCACACTGTGGAGTTTTATCCATACCCAAATGTGAAATTGTTTCACTAGAAACCTTACCATAGCCAGATAATAATTAACGGGATGTTTATTATATCTAGGCCATTTACTCACCTTAGTGTTTTACCTTGTGTTTACCTAGCTTGCTAATATTAGCTAGCATTTGCCTAACACTGTTGACAGGCTGAATTACAACATACACATATAATATCATGAAAAAAACCCGGGCAATTAAAATACCCACATAGAAAGTGACTAGAGGTGATCGTTATAGTTAGTATGCTAGCTTGCGTCAGCCGTGAGACATGAGCCAACACAGCAGATTGATCTGAATCACAGCAGAGAATCTGAGAGGTTTTGCTCTTTCACCTGGTACTCAGTAACTGGGACGTTCACATTTATGTGCACAGTGAAGTTATTTATTTCCCTAATGTTTCTGTAATATTGAGAAAAGATTAGAAAATACGATACAATTGAGTAACGGCCGACTGACATGTGACCAACTTTGATCAGAATCTGGTGCAGGCCTGCTGTTCATTCATTTGTAGTACTTTCTGTTCATCCTTGTTCATTTCTCTGACTTTCTCTCTCGGTCTCTTAAGGTAAAAGGTACAGATTTCTGTTCTTGCACGTATGTGCAAACACACACGCTCACTTTCATCCACAAATCACACATGCTGCTGGGAGAATCATATTGTGAAGTGAAGTTTGAGCTGAACAGAAAGTCTCACTCACCATCTTGTACGCACACATACACGCGCGCACACACACGCACACACATACACTGCGTGCTATGTGGTGTGATTGCCTCCTTCTGTTGAAGGTGTTTCAGTAAATCAGTGATGTTAACACTCTGGTGTTGTTTCAGTTCAGAGCAAAGACTTGTGTTTCTGTAATGGTGTAGGGTTTTATACATGTAGACAGTTCAATTTCTTGCTCTTTCCCATAGATTTAGGAACAGGCCAATCTGAACAATTGTATCATACACATACACACTCACATACACGCACTGACACGCACGCAGACACTCGGAGACTGTCGCTCATGCAATCGTCTTACCCATTTCAGACGATTTAACTTAAAATCCCATTTAACTTCAAATAAGTATTGCATCATTTTCAGCCTCTGTTTAATTGAGCTTTGAATTGGGCAAAAACTGAGGACTTTTCATCTTTTGTTAGTAACAAGCAAGAAAGCGATCTGTGATGAGTGTTCACAGTGGGTCAGAGTTATAGGAATTCCGAGCTGAGGGGGGTGTTTTCTTCGGTTTTTCCTAGTTGGGGGAATCCCAATTTATGACCTTTAGTCTAATGCAGCGTTATTCTGCTTAAACACCAAATCTCTAGTGTGTGTTTTGTAATTGAATCTTATATCTGAATGGTATGGAGTACTATACTGGACTATAAAAGTAAATTCTAAGAACAATAAAAATAAAAATAATTTAAAAATAATTTAGCACTCTTCATTAAAATGAATGGAAACTATTGCATAAAAAAGAATTACACCTGAAATAAGATGGATGGCTGTGGCATCGTTGAGATTCAAAATGGCGATCTCTGGACGAACACTTTTGTGTTGCACCGCTCGGGAGCCAATAAGTAAAATTTTGTGCTCAGCCACATCCGGGTTTTAAAACATCAGTAACATTTTGCACTGAAGAGGGTAATTAATTAACTAACTTGGTGAAATGAGGCACAAATCATATTTTAATTCAGTGTAAGTGGATGATGTAAGCAGCTTGAGCAGTGATGCAGAAATTGTGGTGATGTTCAGAACTGAACTGAATGTGACTGTAGGTGTTCACTTACGATCATCGATGGGACCACATTCACAAACTTCGAAATGATCTGCGCTCTCTGTGTGTACTGTACACCCTGTAGATGTTATGTCTCTTTATTCTGTAGATATATTTCATATATGCTAAACCCATACATATATGTGTGTGTCCTGTGTACATTAGGGTTAACAAATAGAAACAGGAAATTTAGAAATGTGTGTGTGTGTTCATGCGTGTGAGTGAGTGTAGAAATATAGTCCTGTCATTGCATGAATTAAACAGCGGCGTGCAGGCCTTCTATCTTGGATTAAACAAGTTCACTTCATAGCCTTGGTTTTTCGGCACAATAAACAAAGCAGAATTCATCATTAATTCATTTTCAGTAAGTGCATTACCCTGGTCACGGTTGCTACAGTTTCAGCCTCAGACACTCTTCTCACAGGCTACAAAGCATTTGAAACCTGTTGTCTTCTTTTCTGACCATAGTCTATAAGATTACTGCCTGTTTGGCTCATCACACTTCCATCTGCTGAACACAACCTTTTTTTTTTTTTTTCTTCTTTTTTTTTTTTTTAAAAAGAGGACATGCTGTGGAAAATTTCTTCTTGTGCTTGTTTTTGAAATAAGATATGTTTGTGACTTGGAGACATACTGGGACTTTTATAATGGGCCGTTACCTTCCCAATGGCCATAGAAAGAAAACAGGCAGAGAGGATAGGCCAGGTAGAAAAGTTTCTTTCATACATTGAATCTCTCCACATTAGCATATGACCACCCATAGTAATCTGAATCAAGAAGAACAAGAATGCACAATTGTGCTCTTCTATTATAATTGTGCTACAAACTGATATTGAAAGATGGAGTTGTGCCATCTCATCAGCAATCACAATTTCCAAAAAAAAATCAACTGTTCAGGCACTTCAGGCAGTTATTGTTTGCTAGTTCAGGTTAGCTTGGCAAGGTAGCTTACCCAATGCTAGGGTTGTGATGGGGCACAGAAGCCATGGAATTATTACATGTATTTAATTTCAGGAATATTTGTTTCATATGTACACAAGCATCTGGAGGTCATAAAAACAGTTTGTGTAGTGGTGGGCAGTTTGATTCATTTTAGTTTCATTCTTCAGTATTCAGTATTCATTTTAGATACTGAACTGGAAATTTAACCACATTAGTCCACGCTTTCTTATTCTTTGTTGATTGTTATTTTTGTCATGCTCACTGCGTAGGCATGCCAAAGGTTTCCAACTGATTGCATGCATTTGACTGGGAGCAGCTGAATTAGAATAACGAATGATTCAGTTGTCCTGATGAGCCAGTAAGATCGACTCAGTAAAACGAGTCATTCAAATAGAACAAATCGTTTGTGTACCGCACACCACTAATTCCATGGGGGTGGCTGACTATTCTCATTTAAAGATGTTAACCAATCAGAGAGAAGCTTGTTTAATATTTAATTGCACAGCTGCAAAATCATGTTTCTTATTGCACTCATCTAGTCCATTAATACATTATTCGGCTGCGTTAGCTACCCCCTTTAGCCAAGTCAATTAGGTTTCTAGGCAAACAAAACATGGATCCGGGCCACACAGGAGGTTTTACCTGCCTGCTGGGATAACTAATAAATGTGTCATTTGTCCAGCACTGCACAAGGGGCTTTTCACAGCATTATATAGTCACTGGATTAAAAAAAAAATACAGAGAATCCGATCTTTAAAAGTTATTTAAGAGATTAGTTTTAACTGTTAGTGGCTGGTAAAGGAGCTAATGACACATGTTTGCTGACATGCTGCAAGAAAGGTCTTTGATTGTGTAAAATGCTGTGTGAAAGTAGGCCATCTAGCCTCAGTACACAAAAAGTACCTCAAGCCAAAGCTGGAGTTCTAGTGAAATAAAGGGTGTGGTAGATCTGGAGTCTATCATGCACACGCAAACACACAGACACACACATACACACATGAACACTCACACATACATGGTCACACACTTATTCACACCTAGGAGTGATTTAGCACCAATCTGCCAACAGTCATGTTTTTGTGATGTTTGGGAGTAGAACCTAGAGAAACCCGAATATTTGGAGAACATGCAGAACTCCATACAAACAGTAATCAGAGATCAAATCATCTCAGGATCAAACCCCAGACACTACAGCTGTCGGAGAGCAACAATACATGTAGATGTTTATTAGTTGTGTGTTCACCATTAAACTCTGTGCAATGGCACATTGTTCCCACTTTCACAACGTTATTGATAGCATGCAAATTGAACACAGGTTCCTCTAATCAGTCTGGTGCACACAGACACACATGCATGCCCAACACACACACACACACACACACACACACACACACACACACACACACACAGAGCATATGCATTTATGTTTGCTACCTGATAGAGGCCAGCATGGTTTGATTTTGGTTGTTAAACTTATAAAACGGGTATCATCTATTCACCTAAAAGTGTATTTCTGCTTCTCAAGATTGTGTTCGTGTTTGTTAAGACTGCCTGTCTATGAGATGCGGAGAGATTTTTATATCTGCAAAAATTTTCCCCCCATTTAAGAAAAACAAAACGTATTTCCTGGTTTAATTTTACCGAACATTCTGAGGAGTCATCGTGACACCCAAAACCAGGAAATAAGCATTCTCACTTTTGAAAAAAAAAAAAAGACATCATCAGAACTGCAGCTGAATGTGTGTGTTCAGAATGCATAGTATAAAAAAGGTATTATAAGTGGGGGAAAAAAAGGCTTCAGAAAGAATGAAGGTAGTTCTCTTTCCCCCCACCACTCCATCGTTTCTCTCTCAGGATCCTGACCTCTTGCTGCTCTACCCCGTGTGTGTGTGTGTGTGTGTGTGTGTGTGTGTGTGTGTGTGCATGTGTGCGTGTGTGTGCGTGTTTTCAACAGACCTCATGCTCTTTAGTCAAGTGAGTCATTTTTTTCAGAAGCTTTTGTGCCTCACTTGCTTTAGAAAGTGTGATTACTATGCTATGAGCTATTAATGTCACTCTCCTTTTGTAATGCAGGTTATTAAAGCTTAATGGAAAATCTCAAAAGAGCACAGAACGGATTTTAAACTCACCTCAGCAGCCAAGCCTAGATCTCACAGCCTACATCAAACACCCAGCAACTGTTTTGATATAAGTTCAGTAACTGTAAGATTGCAGAAATAAGTGGAAGATTCCATCCCTCTCTCTCTCTCTCACTGTCTCTCACTCTCTCTTTCTCTCTCTCACTCACTCTCTCTCTCTCTCTCTCTCTCTCT
>JAQQZR010000805.1:0-12949 GCA_030068235.1 Notoglanidium macrostoma | reverse complement strand
CTCTGAACCACACACCCCTCAAGACACAAGTGCCTACATAAGAGGTCAATTCAAAATAATACATGATGTGCATACATACTTTCTTCACAGTCACCTTAGCAGTGCCACTCATTCATTTGATAAACTCTTTACCATAATAAATAATTTTGTAGTGAAGTTATTTTCCTAATGATTTTGCCTTCTCTCAGTCTTGGTTGTCTTTAAGAGCATAATGACAATGAAGTGTAAGGTGGCTGGTATATGTTTGGTAATTGCCATTTGGATTCCTGTAAGTTATAATTGACCTGTAGAAACCTCATATTCTACCATTTGATGGTGATGGTGTACTGCATCTGGTGCAGCCTCCTGTTGAGCCAGACCAACATGCAGTTGTGAGTACTCTTAATACTCCACATATTATTCATAATGGGTTTACAGTAGAACAGCAACTTTGTTAATTTCTTTATTACAGGAAAATAATGAAGAAAACCTTGTCTGCTCTTACAGAGGAGAAAGCAAGAGAGAGACTTATTGAGGTTTACATCTTACAATGGAAATTATAACAATTGAATATAATGTGTTACTATAATAAAACCATGGACTTTCTATGTCTCTAACAGGGTGATGATGGAAATGAAGAGGAAGAGGGTCCAGCTACCTCTCCAACAAACCTTTCCTCAGTAAGATGTTCAGCACTGATTTACAACCAAACTAAGTAGGCATGTACTATGAATGTCAATGCTATTTTCTGTGTTTCAATAGTTCCCTGTCAACCAGCTTTACAAGTTGTATTTGGACAAGAAAATCAGCAAATGTAACTTGGAAATGGACCACTTCAAGCTGCAGATCAAAAAGACCAAAACAGAAATTTTACTGCTGGAACATCAGTTAAGGGTGGGTGAAGTGGTCAGAGATGGATGAATTATTGAAGTGTTTGAACAACATAATACTTTGTGTACAGAAAATACATACGACCAATAAAGACAGTTGAACAGAAAATCAGTTTATTCTTATTTTAACATGGTGAGGTGATGGGTCAAAGGAAATGATTTTGGCATCATTTGGTGTCTCTGACTGCTCTTCCATCCAGTACATCAGTGGGAGGGTCAGGATGTTTATTGTTTGGATCATTACATGGTTCAGAAGGACAGTGTTCTCCTCTATTGTGGCAATAGAAGGATACACTGTAGTTCAAATGTCCCTGTTGCAATTGGCCTTTATATATATTTTAAAGTATTTTTAACTCACCATGTACAAATTCCGTGCTCAGTGTACATTCTCAAAAAATTCGTGAGTCATGAACATAGCCTGGCCACTTGTCTTCCACATTGGTGATAAAGTTGGCAGCATCACATATGATCTTCACAGTGCAGAGAACACAAATTAGCATCCGTATAATGAAATACTTTGTTAATTTGAAATGCTACAGGTAACTACAGTCAGGTTTCCGACAAAGAGGTGGAGAAAGTCAGGGTTAGCTGAAGTGAACGTGCTGGGGGGCACGAAGTGTGTTGTCGTAGTAACTCACTCAGAATTAATCTAAACTCGCTTTGTGAAACCAATAACCCAGAGTTTTCGTTAACTCAGGGTATACTTACTCTGAGTTTTCACTAAACCCGCTTTCTGAAACAGGGCCCATTTCTCTGTCAGAAGACAGATTTGAATTGTTTATTGTTCGGTTTCTTATCTTTTGTCTTCTCTAGAATTATTATGAATCAGACTCCTTAGTTCAATACCACCTGTTTATTTTATTTGCTTCTTCCCCATCAGAAACTCATGAATATTCATCAGCACCAGTCTGCACTAGATCACATCTGCAACAATCAAACAAATAAATTTATAAGTTTCCTGAAAAGTCCACTGATGTAAAATTGCTATAAATTGGTTCAAGCTTTGTGTAGATGATCACTAAATTTGAACAGAATGATAACCCCCTTGCAGGAATATGATCAGACAGTCACTAATGATGAAGTACAGTTGTTACATTATTTAGTGCTTCAAATGCTAATTAGCATAGAGTAGTTAAACATGAGAACTAGCCTCAGGTGAGACTGTTGCTGTGTTTTTTCCTCTTTATTATAGAGATGTTTTATGCATGAATTACTTACAGTAACAGGTATTTGTTACACAGTGATGCTAATGAATTAACAAGCTTATAAAATTATTATTATTATTATTATTATTATTATTATTTGCTAAAAAAACTCAGTGATTGTCTTCTTTGTGATATTAAACAGATGATTTGACAGCAATAGGGCTCTATGAAGACACTTAATGACTAATGATCTAATATAGCCCAATGACATTCTGTTGTTGTAGCCAGTTTAGTGTGTTTATCTATATAATGCAATGCAACACCATGAATATCATTACTTTCTCACAGCTTCAGGGTTGCTAGTTAGATCCTGAGCTTAGCATAGATAATACATTTTCATTCTCACTCAGTCTTCCATACCAGTAAAGTCACAGGTGTTCCTATTCCCACCTGATAGTATTTAACAAGATGCTATGGATCGGGAGCCTCCACAAGACATCTAAAACATGCAAGACTGCATATGATGTATAATTCTGAATGGAGGAAACTCCATATTGTTGTGGCAAACCCAAGCCAAGACATATCTGACAAGCAATTTTGATAAGCAGTCAAATTTTACAAAAAGTCAATTATTTTAGTTCTGATTCCAGCCATATATGCTGATGTTTTCTTTCCTATATGTTTTGAAATTGCTGATGTATTTGGATTATGTAGGTGTGCGTAGTTCTGTATCAATATCACAGCATCATCATTTACTGATGTTTCTCCAACCATAATTAACTTTATTAACATCTTAATCCATAGCTCATTGTTCACACTGTTCTAACGTCTGAGTCTACTATTATGATTTTTTATGTTTTTAATAAAGACATATAATCATGTCTGTATGTTGATCTGCATAAAAATGTAAACAATGTAAACAATATAGGAATGTAAAAGTGCACACTTAGAAGAAGCATTCAAGGTTTAGGATAAGATCTAATGCAAAAACTGTTAAAATCGTATCATTTTATGTGCTGCTTAACCATTGTGCTCACATGATGTAAATCTGGCTGTGTAAAATAAACAGACTATATGAAGCTCTATAGAGCAATTTCCCTCAATTTACTTAATCTTGTGTTTTTATGTTATGTAATAATTGTAAAGACAATAAATAATCTTTGACATATAGTTTTTATCATCATGACAGCAAACTTCACAATGAATTCACTTTACAGTCTAATAAATAATGTTGTGTGTGTGTGTTGGTATGAGATTGGTTCAATGGACAAAGTGATAAATGAAACATGGCCTGAGACCATAAATCATTATTTCCACTCCTATTTCTCTACTCTCAGTTCTCTAACTCCACTTTTCTGTCCCCTTTTACTTTCTTTTTCTCTTGTAGCATTTATTTACATTTATCTTTGTATGACCTTCACTTCTTCCTTTTCTTACTGCATGCTACAAACACAACAACTCACTTAAATCCCTGATAAATGTTGCTGGAATTTTGGAGTCTCGCCATCCTGAAAAAAGCACAAGACATAACAGAATATGTCATTTACACAAAATGTTTATCACCTGAGGTTGTAGAGAACTCTCTAGGACATAAACAGTGGTGTGATAATTTTCAGGCATACAGAATGTAAAAAAAGAAAAAAAAAACCCTACCTGACACATTCAAGACTAAAATCCAGGAACTCACTTTATCATTATAAATTAATCTCATATCAAAATAGCTTTAATCTGCATATGTACAGCTTAAACAAACTGAAGCATGCAGTAAAGTGTGTGTTTACATGACATGAAGGGCTTGTAAAGGAAACATCTCAGATTAATCTCTAAGGATTAATTATATTAATCTCTCACTCACTCACTCACTCACTCACTCACTCACTCACACACACACACAGTGTTTGACAAACTCTTCAGTGTTGATGCCCTGGAGGTGTTTACTACACATTCTGGGTGAAAATAAAATCTAAACCTTTTTTTCCTGGAAAGATCTTGATAGACATCTGAATGTGGGATAAAATTGGATAGATGGAGAGGAACATTTAAGTCCATTCAATCATCTTTAAATCAACTTAAATCCATTCCATTTTTAATCTCTCACTAAGCTGAAGCTAAAGAACCTTCTGAAATCCAGCTGTAGGCATCTGTATCTAAGGGGCATAGTTATGTAAACAGAATCTGCCTGTAAGGGGTGAGGTTAATGTGAGTGACAGATATTTGTTTAGTTTTTGATTCATAAAATCTTGTTCCTTCTGGAGGTCAAAACTGAGCACATATTAATTTGAATACTCATTAGTGAGTCTTTCCTGAACATGAGAGAGTCACAGCTGCAGGAAAACTCTACCTGAAGGATTTTCATATAATAATGTCATTTTGAGCTGTGTTCCACTTTATTTTATAAAGATATAAACTATAGTGCACACCATGTCTTTGTACTAAAATTCACCAATCTGCAAAAAACTCACAGCTAATTATAACAGAAACCTTAAATTTTTTATAAACATTCATTTAAAATTTTAAAGATGTTTAGAGTAAAGTATCTACAGAACAGATTTCCTCAGTAGCAAACACATGTTTATTCATCTTTATTGAGAGAATATAATGAGTTACAGAGATAAAATAAAGGCTAAGACCTTTCATAATCTGTCGCGACGTCCGCTTCCCACACTAAAACCACTCGAACGGATGCGCCTCACGTCGCCACAGTAATGGCGTCTAACACGTCGACTTCGACTTCCGGGGTTAAGGCTCCTCTTCCGGATCACAGAATATAAACACGGAAGTCCGGAATCGCTATTCGCTTGTTCATGAATTCTTCACGACTCATGCTACTAGCCCCTCTTCCCCAGGAGTATTTCATCCCATATCGGATTCCTGGAAATGTTTCGCCCTCACAGTTTGTGTTTACGTGACTCTCCGAACGGCGGTTTTATTTCTCCGCCAGTACCAGTGTACGGTTTTGTTTTGTTCCGTGTTTTTCCCATTCGCCCATCTCTCTCTGCTCCTCCTCTCACGCTGTGCTCGGACCGAGGTCACGCTACTTCCGCCTGGACTGTAACACCGTGTCAGACTCCACTAGCTCCGGTAAGACTTTGGCTATCTCCCTACGTGTACGCCGCTGCACTTGTGGTCTCGCCGCCTAGAACGTTACAGCATGAACGAGCCACAGGAGACCGCAGCAGCCATGCAGGAGCTCCGGGCCATGATGAGCCAGCTCATGAGTACGGTGCAGCAACAACAGGCCATGATCCAGGGCTTGGGGGAGCAGTGCACTCGATTAGCAGGCGTGGTGCAGTCATTTCAGAATCCTTCTCCATCTGCCACCGCAGCACCCGTACGTTTACCCAGTCGGGTCGTCACTACTGCACCCCAGCCGTGTGTAACCGCGCTCGCCCCTCCACCAGTTTTTACCGGCGATCTGGACACCAGCGTGGAGCTTTTCACCGCGATACGTAAGGTGTTCGGACAATGCTCACCTCAGAAGACGGCCGCACGCCGCCTCTTCCAGGTCTCTCAGGGGAAGCGCTCCGTACACGACTATGCCATTGAGTTTCGTACTCTGGCCATCCAGAGCTGCTGGACAGATCTGACGCTTGCCCCGGCCTTCTATCACGGCCTCCAGGAGGACATTAAGGACAAGCTCACGTACAGAGACTGGGGTACGGACCTGGACAAACTCATTCAGCTGGCGCAAGACGTCGATGAGAGGCGACGCGAGATGAAGCGCGACGGCAGGAGGTCTCGGGCAGATTTCAGAACCCCGCTCCGCGCCGAACGATCTTCCCCAGACACCATGCAGTTCAGCCGTTCCCGTCTCTCCCGTGAGGAACGAGCATGCCGTTTCCGGGCCATCTCATCACTTCGTGTTCCATCCGACCAAAGGGACCGAGGACGGGTCCCCACCATTCTTGCCCCTCACCTCGAGCAGTTGCTGTGTTGGACGGACGACCGCTCGGGAAAGGATGCCTGGACGAAACCACTGAAACTTTACATCTGCTGTCGTTGGGCCATCATCACGAACTCTGTTCCTTCTTCCTTATGGACATACCTAAAGAACCCATCGTGTTGGGGTATCCCTGGTTGGCCAGCCATCAGCCCCGATTCGATTGGGACAAGGGCAAACTAACCCACTGTGGCCCATCCTGCATGGACCACCTCCAGGAGGTTGCCCGGTATTCACCTCACCCTAGCACCAACGTCTCTCCCGCTATCACGGCTACGGCCAGTGTTGGAGAGGAGTCCCCCGAGAAGAACTCAGTGCCGCCCGAGTACCGTGACCTCGCCCTGGTATTTAGCAAAAGTCGCGCCTCCTCATTGCCTCCACACCGAGAATTTGACCTAGCTATCGATCTCCTACCGGGTTGTACCCCGTCCAGAGGACGTCTATACTCCCTGTCTAAGCCAGAAACCCGGGCCATGGAGGAGTACATCTCCGATGCACTAGCCCATGGCCTGATCAGACCCTCCACCTCTCCTGCGGCCACTCCTTTCTTCTTCGTGGGCAAGAAGGACGGCTCCCTTCGACTCTGTATCGACTATCGTAAGCTGAACCAGATCACGATCAAGAACAAGTACTCGTTACCCTTGATGGATTCCGCTTTTGAGCGACTCTCTGGCACTACCGTGTTTACCAAGCTTGATCTCCGCAACGCGTACCACTTGGTACGGATCCGGGAGGGCGATGAATGGAAAACAGGCTTTATCACCCCCAACGGCCACTATGAATACCTGGTAATGCCGTTTGGTCTTTGCAACAGTCCCACGGCCTTTCAAGCACTAGTGAATGACGTCTTGCGGGAGTATTTGGGACGTTTTGTGTTCATCTACCTGGACGACATCCTCATCTTCTCCCCCTCTCTCGAGGTGCATCGGTTACACATACGACAAGTCCTCCAATGCCTCCTTCAACACCAGCTATTTGTTAAGCTGGAGAAGAGTTTCTTTAACACTTCCACCACCTCTTTCCTCGGATTTATCATCTCACCTCACGGGATGTCCATGGACCCGGCCAAGACCATGGCCATCACTCAGTGGCCTGTCGCCAAGACTATAAAGAATTCCAATGCTTCCTGGGCTTCGCCAACTTCTACCGGCGCTTCGTGAGGAACTACAGCTCGGTGGCCCAAGCCCTTACCTCCCTACTTCGAGATAAGCCTAGGTCGCTACTCTGGACCAAAGGTGCCCAGGACGCGTTCGACGATCTCAAGGCTCGGTTTATCTCAGCTCCCATCCTCACTCACCCGGACCCTACACGCCCTTTCATCGTTGAGGTGGATGCCTCCAGCAATGGGGTAGGCGCCATCTTATCCCAGACTTCTGCCGCTGATAACCGACTCCACCCCTGTGCATACTTCTCCCGCAAGCTTAGCCCAGCGGAGCGGAGGTACGATGTCGGTGACCGGGAACTACTCGCCATCAAACTAGCCCTGGAGGAATGGCATCACTGGTTAGAGGGAGCCGATCATCCATTCCTTATCTGGACAGACAGATACTGGAGTATCTTCGCGAGGCTCGACGTCTCAATCCCCACCAAGCTCGTTGGGCCCGGTTCTTCACCAGATTCCGATTTAACCTCTCTTATCGACCGGAATCCAAGAATGTCAAGGCCTTCTCCAACCCCTTCCCATTCCTCGGCATCCCTGGTCCCACATATCCCTCGATTTTGTCTCCGGTCTTCCATGCTCACAGGGGAACACGGTCATTCTCGTGATTGTAGACCGTTTCACCAAGTCTGCCCGCTTTGTTGCTCTTTCGGCATACCCCACGGCCCAACAGACAGCCATCTCCATTATCCGGGAGGTGGTCAGGTATCATGGTCCACCTGTGGATTTGCTCACCGACCGAGGTCCACAGTTCATCGCCCGATTTTGGCGCTTATTCTGGAGTCAGCTAGGGGTGGACATCAGTCTCACCTCCGGTTATCACCCTCAATCCAATGGCCAAACTGAACGGGTCAATCAGAAACTTATTAAGTACCTCAGATGTTACTGCTCGTCGCACCCCTCCACATGGTCCAAATACCTCCTCATGGCAGAGTTGGCCCACAACCAGCTCTTTACCTCGTCCACTGGGATGTCACCTTTCGAGGCCGCCACTGTTATCGCCCCTTCCTGGTTCCCCAGCGGCAGGGCGCCTTGCTCCAACCCCTCCGTCGACGCCGCCGTCAATCAGCTCCATCATGTTTGGGCTCAGGTTCGGTGGAATCTTCAATCTTCCAGAGACGCCACCAAGCGCCGGGCCGATCGCCGCCGCCGTCCCGCCCTGGTTATCACCCCGGGGATCAGGTGTATGTGTCTGTTAAGGGGCTCCCGGGCACTTCTGTCAACCCCAAATTGGGGTCACGCTACGTGGGTCCTTTCAAGGTGGTCCTTTGCGTCAACCCCGTCTCGTACCAACTGGCCGTGCCCCGGACCCTTCGCACCAGCCCGGTTTTCCACGTCTCTCATCTTCAGAAGGCCTTCTTCTCCCCTTTGTCTGCTCCCACCACCGAACCTCCGCCTCCTAGGGACATTGACGGGGAGCCGGCTTACACCGTTAGCAAACTGCTGGAGGTCCGTCGCCGTGGGAGAGGCTATGAATTTCTGGTGGAGGGCTATGGCCCCGAGCACCGGTCCTGGGTTCCTCACCGGGACATCCTCGACCCTGCCCTCATCCAGGAGTTCTACGACTCCAGGCTGGACATGGCTGGGCCGTCGGGTGCCGGCCCTTCAAAGGGGGATTCTGTTGCGACTTCCACTTCCCACACTAAAACCACTCGAACGGACGTGCCTCACTTTGCCACAGTAACGGCGTCTAACGCGTCGACTTCGACTTCCGGGGTTAAGGCTCCTCTTCCGGATCACAGAATATAAACACGGAAGTGCGGAATCGCTATTCGCTTGTTCATGAATTCTTCACGACTCATGCTACTAGCCCCTCTTCCCCACGAGTATTTCATCCCATATCGGATTCCTGGAAAAGTTTCGCCCTCACGGTTTGTGTTTATGTTCTCTCCGAACGACGGTTTTATTTCTCCTCCCGTACCAGTGTATGGTTTTGTTTTGTTCTGTGTTTTTCCCGTTCGCCCATCTCTATCTGCTCCCCCTCTCACGCTGCACTCGGACCGAGGTCACGCTACTTCCGCCTGGACTGTAACACCGCATCAGACTCCACTAGCTCCGGTAAGACTTTGGCTATCTCCCTACGTGCACGCCGCTGCACTTGTGGTCTCGCCGCCTAGAACGTTACATAATCATATAAAAATGCTTGAAAATTAACAATGTTAAGGCATTATTACATGCATCATAGTCATCCATTCTACATGTTCAGGTGTACAAGGTTCTCTTATTACACTAATGATAAAGGGGGGGGGGTGTACTCTAAAAACTCAAAGTCTTTGCTGAGCAAACATTGTTCAAGAACAGCTGAAAAATAGCACATTATCCAACTGACTTCTGGGTTAGAAACATTTCATTTCAGGAGGTGGTTGTGAAGATGGGAACAGAGACAATAAATGAAAGATGAGAGAGAGACTAGACAGACAGAGGGAGATTGTCACGAGGTACTCCACACAAAGAGCTTCAATTTCAATTTAATTCAATTTTATTGTATAGCGCTTTTAACAATGGGCATTGTCTCAAAGCAGCTTTACAGAAATATACAAATTCTGGTTATAAACTTTAACCTTGTGAATCTATAAATTTTAAATTCATCCATATATATATATATTATATACTACCAATTACTAATTAACTGCTATAAAAATGTAGTCATAATCTAATCAATTAACCTCATTACAACATGAGACAAAAATACAAAGCCATACCAGCTCAGATATCGTTAACAAGGTCCCATCAGTTGGTGAGGAACCAGGACATACTGATGAAAGGTGGACTACTGGAACAAGACACACCTGGACTAGGTCAGAAAACTTGGAAGTGATAGAGTGCTACTATAACAGCAAGCCCACGGAAAGAGGCTATATGCACCGAATGTGGGAACTATGAATGCCCAGAAGACCAACATCCACTCTGTCTAAGAAACAGTTCTTAGCTCAACACTCTAACATCGATAGAAGGAAGCAACTTGTTGTGTTATCTGAAATGTAATGTTATGTTAACATCCGGACACTAGGTGTCACTGGTGACTTGGAGGTGGAGAAGGAGAAGTAAAGTGTTGAGTGGCTGCACGTTGTTTCTGCTGTGTTTTCTTGATTAATACTAATGCAAAATACAACATTTTGGCGATGAGGATGGCAGCACTTAGTTTACCTACACCTCCTATATTCTTGCCATGCCCGGGTCAGCCCTCGGTACCGATTCACACCTGGAAGAAAATATTTGATAACTATCTTTTCGCCATCGATGCTACGGGAGATCGGTGGCCGGAGGAGAGGAAGCGTGCTGTTCTACTACAGTGCTTGGGAGCCGAGGGGTTGAAAGTTTTCTACACGCTGCCTAACCCAGGTCAGACCGTTACTGATACCTTCAAAGTTTTAGAAGAACATTTCCAGCCGGCTACGAATGTCGTTGTCGAATGACACAAATTCAGACAACGTGCCCAATGGCCAGATTAATCGGTAAAGGAGTATGTTGTTGCTTTACGTGAGCTCAGTATACACTGTAATTTTGGCGATCGCACGGACGAGATGATCCGGGATCAGTTAGTGGAGAAAGAGTCTTCTGCATGTATTCGGGAGCGTCTCTTGCTGCAGCCGCAGTTAACACTGATGGATGCGATGCTGTTGGCTGGCCAAACAGAGACCGCCATGGAACACGCACAAAAGCTTGATGCGGTCTCCGTGCATGAGATTAAACCTGATCAGCGTGGCATGCCACAGCGTCGTCGGAAATTCAATGAAAAATCTGTGGGTAAAACGCGATCACAGTCTACTTCACAGTCCAGTCATACTTGCTTTTGCTGTGGGTCTAGCTCTCACTTGGCTAACACCCCAAACTGCCCTGCTACTAAAGTTAAATGCAATAAATGTCAAAAAGTGAGACATTTTGCAAGGGTTTGCTGCTCTGAGAAAAAGGTGCAATTACTTTATGCTCCTGAGTGTGAGGTCCCCGAAATCGTTCATGTACTTGAAGTGGAAGGGAACTCATTGCGTGATAAAATAAAATGCACAGTAACCATTAAAATTGAAGTAGTGAGCCCTGTGCTGATTGAGCTCAATGTGGATACAGGTTCCGCTGTTTCGATCCTTCCTTCTCATCTTTATAAGCGGCATTTCAGTTCATCGCCTTTACGGTCTCCACAAGTGAAACTGGTAACCTACTCAAAAGCAGCACTGCCTGTTCTTGGATGCCTGTCTGCTCATGTATATTATGGGGATGCAGTGGCCAGTACTAGCATCTACGTTGTGGAGAAAGGCACTCCTACACTGGGTATGGATTTAGTAGCCAGCCTGAACATTCACATTGCGGGAAATGAATTGATCGCTCCCCCATCTCCAACCGTTGTGCAACAAGTGACAGCCGTAACAACAGAGAGCATCGGTTGCGCTAAAGGCTTTGTACATCGGGTGAAAATAAGAGAGTCAGTACAGCCTGTACAACAGAAACTGCGCAGACTTCCTTTATCAGTTAGGACTGCAGTTTCCAAAGAACTTTGCTGCTTACAAGCTGAGGGCATCATTGAGCAGGTGGATGCCTCCCCGTGGGTGTCCCCTATTGTGGTGATGACAAAGAAAAATGGGGAAATTCACTTATGTGTGGATTTGCAGGAGCCGAACAGAGCAGTAATTATCGATAGCCATCCACTCCCACACATGGAGGACTTATTCACTGAATTAAATGGAGCCACAATGTTTTCAAGCATCGATCTGAACAATGCCCACCTCCAAGTAATGCTTCACGAGGACAGCCGGGATCTGATGGCTTTCATCACTCATGACAGGTTGTTTCGATTTCGTCGGGTACCTTATGGCTTGGCCTCGGCGCCTGCAGCTTTCCAAAAAATGAGGGCTACAATACTGAAAGGCCTTCATGGTGTCCAGAACTATTTATATGATGTGATTGTGTATGGACGCACTGCAGCCGAACATGATCGCAATCTGCAGGCTGCTTTAACAACACTACAACACGCAGGTCTCAAGCTGAATCGTGCAAAATGCTAATTCAGCTGCACAAGCCTTACATACTTGGGACACACTATCAGTGCTCAAGGCCTGTTACCCAATGATGGTCACATTCAGGCTATCTTGCAAGCACCAGCTCCCATGGACGCAGCCAAATTGCGTTCATTCTTAGGCCTTACGTCCTGGTACTCATGGTTCGTGCGGAACTACGCTTCGGAGGTGGAACCTATGACGGCATGCTTAAGGAATGTGAGTATTTTCAGGTGGACTGACAGTGCACAGAAAAGCTTTGAGAAATTGAAGGAGCTAATTGTAAACAGCTCAGCTCTAGCAATCTTTGACCCAGCACTGCATACTTTGGTAACCTGTGATGCCTCTGATTATGGATTAGCGGCTGTCTTAACTCAGATTCATGCCGACAGCTCCGGGCGTACTGTTGCATTCGCCTCTCATTCACTCTCGACCTCAGAACGGAAGTATTCTATTGTGGAGAAAGAGTCCCTAGACTGCGTCTGGGCTGTGGAACGTTGGCGAACATTTTTGTGGGGCAGACAGTTCACACTTCGAACGGTCATCAGGCTCTAACTACCTTGCTGGCAACTAAGGGTATGGGCCGTGTTGGGATACGCATTGCAAGATAGACCGCTCGCTTACTCTGCTTTAACTATGAAGTATCCTACAAGCCAGGATCTGAAAATGTAACAGCAGACTGCCTCTCATGCCTGATCTTACCCACCAGTGAGGATGCTGACACTGCAATTGAACCTGACATGGTGGCATTCCTCGCAGCTGAACCCTATGCTTTTTCATTGGAGGAGTTCTCCAAAGAATGCGCTGCTTGCCCTGAACTGTCAGCATTGCGACAGCAACTACTTACA